>APFE030685129.1:47113-67219 GCA_000404065.3 Pinus taeda | reverse complement strand
AAAATAGAACAGATCATCACACATAAGTCACACACATGAACACCATGATATAAGGTGGAAACCCAATGTGGGTGAAAACCACCTGCTGCAAGTCATCTCAATCTTCTTCTTAATAAGAAAATCCGTTTACAATATTTCTGTATTGGTGCAGTCTTATACCAGTACATAGGCTTCTACCTGCAGAGAGCTACAACCCCCATAGTTCTTGTACTAGCTGATCCATTTACTAGTATGCAGGCTGCTACCTGCTACAATGCTCCAAAGATTTCAACTGCTACTAGAAGGGAGCTACCCCCCCCTTTGCTCTTGTACTAGCAAAGATACTAGTACGTAGGTGCCGGCCTGCAACCTTCTCTTCTTTGGGTACCATGTTTCATTAATTTTCATACTGGATACACCTAAAGCACAACACATAATCTGAAAGGCCACGTTTCATCCAATTTTCATACTGGACCCAATAACATCAAATAATCTTCAAGAACATATGAATCACTCAATCTCCTTTTGGAATCAATCAATCTTTTGAATCACCCAAACACCAAGACATATACAAGGATATGTGAGTTATCAACCAGATCTAGTACATCAGATCACATAAAGATAAGTCATTAAGAACTTGATCCATTCAACTATAATCATGCTGTTATCAGAACTCAATATCAGTAACCAGACATCAATCATGCACCCAGAAACCTGCAGAATAATCAAATGGTAGTCAAAGCAAATTTCAAGTAGGGTCCGCAACTTCACCACTGGACATCTGCGGGTATCCGCACTTACGCCTTCTTCCGCTCTGCAGGTATCCACACCTGTGCACACTTCTTCTCTGCGGGTATCCTCACTGTGCCTTTATTCTCTTCCGCGGGCATCCGCGTCTTCACCATGTTGCACCTGCGATCCTGCGGCTACATATGCATCTGCGCACACTTCTTCTCTGTAGGTATCCGCACCTGCACCGCGTTGCACCTGCGGTCCTTCGGCTACATACGCATCTGCGCACACTTCTTCTCTGCGGGTATCCGCACCTACACCACGTCGCACCTGCGGTCCTTCGGGTATAGATAGTTTTTCAGTCTTCAAGCCTACCCCAGACTGTTAGATCTACAGATCCGATCATGCGCAATGAAGATATTCAGATCTAGCTATCATTCAGATCTAGCAATCTCTCACCAACTGATCACAAGTATTTCAGATCTAGCTCACCTTAAGATATTCAACCCAAAATTACATCATTCCAAATGATCTCCTTTCCTTTTTATAGGCAAGATTTTCACAATACCATGGTCCAAAACCATAATAACATAATACCATGAAACCAATACTTGGGATCAATACTTTAGATGCAAAACCATGGACCAAAACCATAGGATCACCATACCACGGACTAGATACCATGGATCACCATAGGATTCCCACGTGCGTGCGCTTTTCTCTACATGGAAGTGTGTGCACTGGGGTCCGCACCTTCTGTTCGGACAACCTGCGGACATGACCACACTTCTTGTTAGGCTAACCTGCAGGTCCACACCTTTTGAACTCTGTACCTGCGATCCTATTATTTTCTTCCATTCTGAGAGGCTGATCATCAATCTTTGCTACTGGCCTATTGCACTGAGATTTGTCACCTATATGAGTTGCCATCAAGGACAACACTTGTCTCATAATGCCAACAATCTCCCCCTTTGGACTTGATGGCAAAGGTAACTTGTCACACGTAGACTCATCATCTAATTCCTTTGTACTATCAGTATTCTATCACATCTGGTATCTCTTCTTGTAGATTCATCTGATTATATATATGTGAGATGTTCTTCTATGAGTGGGTTTCCATCAAGTACAACACATGCATCATAATGCCAACAATCTCCCCCTTTGGACTTGATGGCAACAACACCAACTCACTCTCCCCCTTTGACATCAAGGGAAAAGGGCGGACCAATATATGCTCTTTCCTTGATATGCATTCCGCTGTCCATACTCCCCCTGATTACCAGTTGAAATCTCTGAATGAGCTCCCCCTTTGTATATGCCATGGTGTACTACTCTGTCCATGCTTCCTCTGAGAACATGCTGAAGTCTCTGCTTTGCTGAAGAGTGTTGTTCTTGCTCCCCCTGACTATAAGCAAGGTCTGCAAAAATATGTTCTACAAGAAGAACATGACTCTATACATCATAAATGACCTTCCTATCACCAAAGACTCATACATACATCTATCTCCCATCACAAAGGTGATATACTAAAAGTTTACATAAGATAACATAAGAGAATAACATCATTCATCCCAAGCATAGTGGGGAAACCAACATAGGCCATTACATGACCTTGATATGACTGAAATATTTCATCAAATGACTACAATAGATAGAGACACACTATTACATCATGAGTGTTGATATGACCTTTACATCGAATGATATACATGACATTTATAACAGAGACCAAACACCTAAATAAGATCATGATAAACATCAGCAATGACACTGTATGATCTGCTCCATAGCATCTATCACTAGCAACTTGTATTAGTGCATGAATCATCAACATATGTCCGCATCAATTCATCCTTTTGCATAGAATATAGAATCATTCTATCATATGTGAGAAACACCATAGCCATCCAGATCTGCATGGACCAAGTATCATCAATAGGGAAGATATGCATCAATCAACAAATGCACGAAACAACCTATCATCATATAGGTATGAGCTCATCATCATCATATCTCCAACAATGCAACTTTGAATAATCATCCATGTATCCAGCCAACAATCCTCATCCATAAATGTGCCAAGAACAACCTGCAATGATCTTTATGCATATGGCGACAACATCATATGAGAGACTCATCATCAAGTGAATTAAAGCTATGTACTTCTTCTTATCCTTATGAAGATCACCATGTAAGGACCATTAGAGAATCAACCACAAATCTGATCTAAATATCAATTATGTAACCCCAAGAATAATTTGAACAACTCATAACCATATCATAGCAAGATGAATCATAAGCATCATCACCAAGGACTATTAACCATAATGACAACAATGTATTAAAAGCATATGCTCCCCCTCAATTTGTGCCATCTGTTTACTATAGATATCAGAAATAAGAAACAAGACATCATCATCATTGAGTTAGGATCAAAACATTCCTAGACATCTTACAAGAATCAAGACATTTCCACACATCCTCAGCAAACTGTAACCGATGGAGCAAATGATGGACTGAATCATATCAGACCCCTTTTCCGAGCCTGTCCCCACTGCTTTTCCTTAGACTGACATATACGCGACTTTGCAGTGTCTACCTCGTGTATATACACGACTTCATTTTATGAAACTTGTGTATGAGATTTAGGACACTGAAGTTGTACACATTTAGCTCCCCCTGAGTCTGTTATGTCTGTATGTTGTGTTGTGCTGGCTCTTTGTGACTATGCATCTTTCTTCTTCAGGTGTGATGATGATGTTTTCTCCTTTTGGTATGGCACCCATACTTTGTTCCTGCATTCCTTAGCTATATGTCCAAGCTTGTTACTTGTGTAACATCTTATATGTTTCATATTTCTTCTATAGCAATCAACAGCTCTATGACCAAACATATTGCAAGCAAAGCAATATCCATTAAAGTACCTTGAATGAGATGATCTTTCTGCATGATGGTTCTGAAACCTTCTTCTTCTACATCTGGCTGGAACATGCCCAAGATTATGACATACATAGAATTCAACATTATTCATAGGAGGAGTAAAAGATTTTCTTTGAGGAATTTCTTTCCTTGCTTGATGATGAGATTAACCTTTTATCTCCTTGTTAAGCATTTCACATTTTTCATTAGAGTTCTTTGTCTTACTTTGTGAACTAGATTCACCTTCAACAAATTCATGAAAACCAAGACCAGTTTTGATGGCAGGAGATCTTTGACTACTAAGAATATCATCCAAGATTTTAGTACTATCTTGAAATCGTAAGAGCTTATCCTTTTCTTCTAATTTATCTTTTAGAATATTTACCTCAACTTGATGTTGCTCTTTCTTTTCAAGATACTGCTTCTTCACGTTCTCTTCAGCATTTCTTTCTTCTTCTAACTGACATCTTAGATTGAGAATCTCCTTTTCTTGTTCTTCATTCACATCTTGCAACATTTGACGAACTCTGGAGACCCATTCCAGCTGTGCTTTTAAACTGATGACTTAATTTTCCTGTTTTTCAATAGCTTGGAGTAGATCTTTATTCTGCTTTTTGGCTTCTTCAAGTTCTTCCTTTAGTGAGAGGGTCGTAGCTTCAAGACTTTCATAATCACTGGATCTATCTCTGAGATTCTTGATTGTTGTGTTCTTTTCATTGACTTCTTTTCTTAGGGATGTTACTTCATCAAGCAACTTTTGATTTTTGTCCCTGAAAAACTTCCTTATCCTGCTTTATTCCTCTTGTTGGTCTTTTAGCAACTTTAGATATTTGGCCTTGAATAACTCTAGATTGGCTTTCAGTTTGGTAGCTTTTTCTTTGGAGTCAGATTCCCTTTTGTTCAATAGATCTTGTTGATCTCTAATTTTGTCTGTCAGCCTTTTAAATTCTGCCTCTATTTGATATCTTTCTTGTTCACCCATAAGAGCAGGTTTAGTTATTTTGCTATCACTTTCATCTCTTTCATATGGAAAGATAGCTAGAACATCAGAGGATAGCAAATTCATACCTGATAGTTCATCTTCATCTGATTCTGAATCTGAAGAGCTTCTTATGCCTAATCCCCAACCGATTCTCCCACTGTCATAGTTCTTCTAAGATGTCTTCTTCTTCTTCAGTGCTTTCTTCTTAAGCTTCTTTCCCATCGTTCCACGGATCTCCTTCAAGCGATCAAGATTCTACCAAAGGACCTACTCTGATACCAATTGTTGGAAATAATACTGAGAGGGGGGGTGAATCAGTATTATCACTTCAATAAAATTTTTTCATTTCCATATTCAGATTCATATATGCTACTTCAACAAATTCTTATGATTCAGTTAGATGATCCTTAATGAGTGCATTATAACATTATCAACCATATTAATAGTAAACAGATGCATTAAAATAGAACATATCATCACACGTAAGTCACACACATGAACACCATGATATAAGGTGGAAACCCAATGTGGGTGAAAACCACCTGTTGCAAGTCATCTCAATCTTCTTCTTAATAAGAAAATCCTTTTACAATATTTCTGTATTGGTGCAGTCTTAAACCAGTACATAGGCTTCTACCTGCAGAGAGCTACAACCCCCATAGTTCTTGTACTAGCCGATCCATTTACTAGTATGCAGGTTGCTACCTGCTACAATGCTCCAAAGATTTCAACTGCTACTAGAAGGGAGCTACCACCCTCTTTGCTCTTGTACTATCTAAGATACTAGTACGTAGGTGCCGGCCTACAATCTTCTCTTCTCCGGGTACCACGTTTCATTAATTTTCATACTGGATACACCTGAAGCACAACACATAATCTGAAAGGCCACGTTTCATCCAATTTTCATACTGGACTGAATAACATCAAATAATCTTCAAGAACATATGAATCAATCAATCTCCTTTTGTAATCAATCAATCTTTTGAATCACCCAAACACCAAGACATATACAAGGATATGTGAGTTATCAACCAGATCTAGTACATCAGATCACATAAAGATAAGTCATTAAGAACTTGATCCATTCAACCATAATCATGCTGTTATCAGAACTCAATATCAGTAACCAGACATCAATCATGCACCCGAAACCCTGCAGAATAATCAAATGGTAGTTAAAGAAATTTTCAAGTAGGGTCCACAACTTCACCACTGGACATCTTCGAGTATCTGCACTTATGCCTTCTGCTGCTCTGCGGGTATCCGCACCTACGCACACTTCTTCTCTGCGGGTATCCACACTGCGCCTTTATTCTCTTCCGCGAGTATCCGCGTCTTCAACGTGTTGCACCTACGGTCCTGCGGCTACATACGCATCTGCGCACACTTCTTCTCTGCAGGTATCCGCACCTGCAACGCGTCGTACCTGCGGTCCTGCGGCTGCATATGCATCTGCGCACACTTCTTCTCTACGGGTATCCACACCTACACCGCGTCACACCTGCGGTCCTCTGGGTATAGATAGTTTTTTAGCCTTCAAGCCTACCCCAGACTGTCAGATCTACAGATCCGATCATGCGCCATGAAGATATTCAGATCTAGCTATCACTGAGATCTAACTATCATTCAGATCTAGCAATCTCTCACCAACCGATCACAAGTATTTCAGATCTAGCTCACCTTAAGATATTCAACCCAAAATTACATCATTCCAAATGATCTCCTTTCCTTTTTATAGGCAAGCTTTTCACAATACCATGGTCCAAAACCATAATAACATAATACCATGAAACCAATTCTGTAAGCTTGTACAATGATTCAGAATGGTACACTAGCTGGTAAGCGGGGTCTGCCTAGTAGATTCCAATCGAAGGAAACAACTAGGTTGCTTGGAGGTGGGACCGAATAGACGGCTGGATACGAATCTGACGAACTTCCTTCTTGTGGTAAAGGAATGGGTAGACTGCCCCCATGTTCATCGGAGTTTGTGTTTATGAAAAGAATTTGAACAGTGTCATTCTCATTCTCTTCAATGACTGTATCATCTGAAGATGGACCTTCTGAAGGAAAGATCGGGTCAACTGCCACCTCAACCTTCTGAATTTCATTTGGTATGGATTCAGAGGGTTTATCTTCAATGATAGATGATTCAACCGACCACAATGGGCGTGTCAGTCGGATTTTCAACCAGTGATGGACTCGGCAAGAGTTTCTTATATCCAGGAGGGAGTTGTAGTGGTGAAGAAGGACGGTCATCCAAAACTCTTTTAGCTTCATCTAGGAAGGGACAATGGTGGATGACGTGATTTCCTTCACACAATTTACAAGGAAACTTGCATTTCCTTTTCTGTCCAGATGCTTCGCTTTCACTAGTTGATGGTGTACTTTCAACATAATCGGAGGTTGATGACACCAGATTGTGCAAACGAGGAGACCAGTCCCTTAAGATCCGAGGGATGCAAGGACAACCTCGATGATAATGGTCTCCTCTGCAAATGAAACATGGAGATTTAGGTTTAGATGGTGCAGTGTGTGGATTTTTGCTAGACGACGCATGGTTGCCCCCTTTTTCTTTTGGCTCCTTCTTCTTCTTTTCCTTTTTCTCCTTTCACTTCTTCTTCTTCTCAGTTACTTGATTTTTAGCTTTACCATCTTCATCAAGTGAAGAGGGAGGAGGAGAGGGAGAAATGGACAAAGTATAAGGTTTGGGGGTAACTCTAGTGTCATCTAGTTGTTGACTTGATTGTTCAGGAATTATGGTATTCTGAAAGACAGAGGTAGAGAAGAACCATATGGGAAAGCCAATCGTCAACCCTGGAAGTGACAATGTGGCCATATGGGGTGCACCAACATCCCTCGAAGAGTAGAAAGGACTAGGATTTCCCCCAAGGGGAAATACTTGGTTGGTAGACTCCATTTTTCTCAACCTAAAGACCAACGAGGGAACAGTGATGTTATTCCGCTTAAAATAAATTTTAGATGCTTTGACAGAACTTGTTTTTTCAATTTTTAAGAGTCAACAAAAAAAAATATGACTCTAGTCGCCTTTGATTTTTAATGAGCCTAAAGTGGCAAGTGCTTAGATGGACCTTTTCCTTTAAGGAGTCTAAAAATGAACGAAAGAGATTACTCTAGAAATCTAGACAGAGGGATTACCAAATCAATCACAAAATTGCAGAATATGTTTTACGGTACGACAGTGAATCTTCCCGAATGCTGTGTTTAGTGCATTGCGATGATAGGGCGGCAGACACGACTTCTTAAGGATAAAGGATATAGCCTATTATGGTATATATACAATTCCTAAAATGCAGTCTAAGATGATAAACAATTGTTTAATCTTATTTTGCAATGAAAATCCTATTTACTAAGGAAAGAGCACTGAGCGTCTTTCAACATAGAGCACCGAGCATACATTAGATGCACTGTCCTAAATCAACAAGCAGTCTAAATGAAAATTCACATGCATGTATTTGTTTTCATCCTTCTTAATGCATGAATGACAAGAAGACTGCTAAGTGCAAATCTGAACTATATTTCTAAAGCGACAATGCTAACAAATTTCTCTTCTAAACGAAGTGAAGGTAACGACTACACTTTGCAATTTCGAATTGAAAATTGTTTTTGACACTTGAAAAACTACTAATTCAAATCACATACAAGAGTAACAGTATAATTGACCATCAAGAACAATAGGATTCTTTTCTATGACTGAAAATGACACTTCCGACACTTCCAAATCAAGAAACGACAGTCTGTTTACACTACTTCTTTATAAAAGGAATTGAAAATGGCGCACAATACATAAAAACATTTACAATTTTTTTCACAATGGAGGTAGAATGATGGAAATGAAAGGGGTTTCGACAGAGGTATACTAACCACAGATAGAAAAAATCCTGAATAGAGCTGAAGAGAGTGAAGAAAAACCAAAGTCTAAAGGCAAAATTAACCTTCTCTGACCATCGCACCTGTTACACAGGGAATCCAGTATGCATCTCACCTACTGCACACGGGAGGTGCGATGGTACCAATGCGAGACTTTTACTTGGTCTTTGGTCACAATTTGCAGTTCAGTTCAGGGATTTAGGCCGAGCAAGTGATGTTTAGTTAATATAAATCATAGGGGTTGATCTAATGAGGTTACTAGATCCGCCACTAGGGAAATTAGAGCGTTTGTAGATCCATTGTTCAATTTATAAACAAAACCCAAAGATAGACTGAAGCAGCATTGATCTACTTTGCACTTGCATAAAAAATGTAGTTCGAAGGCTAGCTGGCTTGACTTCATGCTCCGTCTGTAAGTTTATAAAAAACAAATATAGACTAGAAAACAATCTATTCTCTCCCTAGTGGAGTCGCCATTTTTTTATCGGGAAAACTAGTGTCCACTCGGAGCTGCTAGTCCCACTGAGACTGGTAGTTATCTTAGAAACAAACAAACTAAAACTACTTTAGCTTTATTAATATCAAGAATAGCAAAGAGGATTACAACCAATTGTTCTAACCTAGCATCATCCTCCAGCAAGAAAGCCCTTCTTCATCTCAAGTAAAGCTTAGATCACCCAACACTATGATGTTGCACCAGGAAACCAACAGCACTTCCTTACAAGATACAAGATTCCAGCCTTTGGATCTCTGTGATGAGAGATCCATATATAGATGATTGTAGGGGGGTGAGTCAGCTTTTGGGTTTTTGATTAGTGTCCTCTCTTTGATAGTTCTTGATTCCACTTGGAGATTGATGATCTCTTACTCATCCCTGGGTGAATTCAGAGAGGCAAGTGTCAGAGGAGAAGTTTCTGGAAGATTCTATGATCCTCCACCTCGCAAAGTACCTGTGCCATTTGTCCATTCTATCCCATCGCACCCTACAGAAGGGCTTTCCAGTATGCATCGCACCCTTTACAATGAGTAGGTGATATGTATTGCACCCTCTACACTGGGCATTCTGTATGGTCTAGTTTTGACTAGTTCTAAGAAGTTTTCTGTGGAGAAATTCTGGGAGATGATGTAATCAGTTGACCTTGTTCCTTTAGGAAGTGAAGCAACACTTTTAAGGACTTAGGAGCCCTTAGCTTATGTGCATTTGTGATTGGGGTTGCAGTGCCCAAAAATGTCTATAACAATGGGTTGCTTCTTATATGCCCATGAAATCATACTTGAACCAAGATGTAACATAAGATAAGAAGTGCTCTTCCTATCAACCAAAATTTCTGCAAAATCACTATCTGCGTATCCAATCAAATCCTTATTTTTTGTGCTTGCATACATTATGCCACAATGTCTAGTTCTTGCTATGTATATCAAAATTCTTTTTCCTGCACTCGAATGTGTGTCTCTTGGAGTCTCCATAAATCTGAAAATCAAACTTACTCCTTGCATGATATCCGGTGTTGTAGCTGTGAGATACATGAGGCTGCCAACCAATCTTTTGAATAGAGTTGGATTGACATCTGATCCTTCATCATCCTTTCTTAACTTTGTACCTATTTCAATTGGCATAGGTCTAGGTTTGCAATTTTCCATCTTGAATCTTTTCAACAAATCTTTGGCATATTTATTTTCAGAAATAATAATTCCTTTTTCAGATTGCTTAATTTCTATGCCAAGAAAATATTTCATGAGACTAAGATCTGTCATCTAAAATTCTTTCTTCATGGATTCTTTAAATTCATCTAACTCAAAATCACCTGTAAAAATCATCTCATCAACATATAAGCAAACAATCAAAATCTTCCCATGGTCATTTACCTTTGTGTACAAGGTAAGCTTAATGTTACTTTTGCAAAATCCATTATTAATCATGTAGGTGTCAATTATGCTATACCAAGCTCTAGGCACTTTCTTGAGTCAACAGAGCGATTTATTCAACCTGTAAATGTTATCTCTATTACCTTCAATTTCATAACTTGGAGGTTGCTACACATAAATTTCTTCTTCTAGAATTCCATTCAAGAAGGCTGATTTCACATCCATTTGATATAATTTCCACTTGTTCTGAGCTGTTGTAGCTCAAATTTCTCTTATAGTATCCAATCTGGTTACCCGAGTAAATGTTTCTCCAAAATATATTCTCGTTGCTGTGAGAATCCTTTTGCTAGAAGCCTAGCTTTAAATCTGTCAATTTCACCTTTCTCATTCAACTTTGTCTTGCATACCCACTTTACACCAATGTGATTTTTGTCCTTTGGTAAATCAATCAGATCCCATGTATCATTCTTTTCAATAGCTTAAATTTCTTCATCCATGGCTTTCACCCAATTTTCATCTCTGATTGCTTATTCAAACGAAGAAGGCTGGAATGATAACAATGCAAAATTTGAATTAACATCCAAATCATCATAAATATCTTTCAGACTTCTCATATTTCTCTTAACATTCCTTGATTCATCACCTAATTGATTGTTTGGAGAGTCTCGATCTATTGATATGCTTGAAGATCCATGTTGCTCTGAAAATCTTGGATTCCTTGTTCGTGTGTCTTTGTTTTGTGTCTTCACCTGTGATTCTTGTTTCTCCTTTTAGACTACAACATCTTCTTCCATAAGTGGCACTTGTGCATCAATTGTTTTGTCTATAGTTCCAATCCACGACTCTTGTTCTTTGAACACAACATCTCTTCTAATTGTGGTCTTATTTTTGAGAGGGTTATACAATTTTCTAAGATTTTGATTGCTCACTATAATGAATAAATATGCATTTTTGACCTTTATCATCCAATTTTCCTCTTTGCTCCTTAGGCACATGTGCATGAGATACACATCCAAATAATCATAGATGAGATATGCTGCAAGATATACCTAACCATTCTTTTTATGGTACTCATTTCATCACACTCTTTTTAGATATGTTTATCACATAAATAGCACATGCAACTGTTTCTGTCGAATACTCATTAGAAAAGTTTCTCCCTGTATGGATTGATTATTTAACAACATCAAATCCTACCATGAAAGGGATATGATGGAAAACGCATCAGAATTCGAGAAATTAAGATTATACAATTTGGAAAATATCTATTGACGCATCCCCTGATGATGGAATCACTTGGTAGTCCGAAATGTTGGGTTCACAAAACTCTATAAAAGCTATCCTCACCTGTATGGATTCATTATTTAACAACATAAAATCCTACCATGGAAGGGATATGATGGACAACGCATCAAAATTCGAGAAATTAAGATTATCCAGTTTGGATAATATCTATTGACGGATCCCCTGATGAGGGACTCACTTGATAGTCTGAAACACTGGGTTCACAAAACTATATAATAGCTCTCCTCACCTGTATGGATTCATTATTTAACAACATCAAATCCTAGCACGGAAGGGATATGATGGAAAATGCATAAGAAATCGAGAAATTAAGATTATCTAGAGCTAAAATATTTGGAGAATATTTATTGACGCATCCCCTAATGATGGACTCACTTGGTAGCCTGAAATGTTGGGTTCACAAAACTCAATAACAGGTCATTCCTACTCTTCTAAAACTATCCTCACCTGTATGGAATCATTATTTAACAACATCAAATCCTACCATGGAAGGGATATGATGGATAGTGCATCAGAATTCGAGAAATTAAGATTATACAGAGCTAAAAGATTTGGAGAATATCTATTGACGCATCCCCTGATGATGGACTCACTTGGTAGTTAGAAACGTTGGGTTGACAAAACTCTATAACAGGTCATTCATACTCTTCTAAAATTTTCTCCCTTTCAACATGCTTCTTACCATGTTCATAATTGTCATGTTCATTCTCTCTGCTACACGATTCTCCTGCGTTGTGTATTTGGTTGTAAACTGTCTTCTGGTTCCATGTTGTTTGTACTAATCATGGAATGCCTTTGAATCATATTCTCCACCATGATATGACCTCAATACCTTGATTTGTTGATCAATTTGGTTCTCTGCTAAGGCTTTGAATTCTTTGAAATTTGCAAAAGTTTCAAACTTTTTCTTCAAGAAGTAAACCCAAGTCTTTCTGCTATAGTCATCAATGAAAGTGAGGAAGTAACTACTTCTATGAATTGACTGTGTCCTTATAGGTCCACAGAAGTATGTAAGCACTAGCTCAAGAGGTTTCTTTTGTCAGTGTGCAGATCCATTTGTAAACATTTCACGGTGTTGATTTCCTGAGATGAAACACTAACATGTACTAGTAGTTTCTTTGATGGGAGGTAATCCTTTGACGATCGGTTTCTGCTACAAAAATCTTAAACCAGAAAAGTGCAAGTGTCCAAATCAAAAGTTACATAACCAATAATCATTAGAACATGCAACTGTAAAAGAACTGGCCTGATCACTATAACTCATAATTAGAGGAAAGAGTATGTTCCTCATCATATGCACCTTCACTATCAACTGCTTGCTTGGAGGCTTGTCATATATAACACTTTCTTTTCCTTGAAAGATAACTCTGTATCCTTTACGTGTCAATTGACCAACACTTATCAAATTATGTTTGAGACTAGGAACATAATATACCTCTGAGATTGTCTTTGGCTCCCACTGCTTGGTGAGAATGTTGACCACTCCTTTTCCATCTACATCCATAGTCTTGTGAGTCCCCAACTTTACCTCTATTTTCACTGATTGATCCAAATTTGCAACCAGATTATTGTTGCATGTCATGTGGTTACTGCAACAACAATCCAATAGACACACATTATCATAAGGTTCGTGCATGGTATGGCAATATAGGAACATGGAGTTAGTAGTCTCTGTAGTGACATTAGCTCTTTGGTTCCCTCGATCAACTATCTTCTTCCTGCAATCACAGGCATAGCGACCAAATTTATTGTAATAATAACATATCACCTTTGCTTTTTCAAATCTTTGACTATTGTTGAAGTTTCTGCAATTGCTTCCACTTTCATGTTCATGTTCTTCTCGACCATCTCTATGACCACTATATCTTCCGCCTCGTCATCTGCTTCTCGATCTATATTTGCCTCAACCTTTGTCTCTTGAAACAGAAACCTGAATTTTGAAAGCAGTTTCTAAAATGGAATCCTTATTTTTTGTCTATCCTTGCCTCATATGATACAAGTCATCCCATCAAATGTCAATGATGCCAATTCCTTAGCTTCTTCTATGGATGCTACCACAACATCAAATTTGGTAGACAAAGATATGAGGACTAGATATAGTAACTATTTAGGAAAAACAATAACTATCTTGGTTGGTTTTGAAAAATAGATTTATAATCTTTAGGCATTTTCTCATCACTTAATTTAATATATAATTTTTTCATTTTTAAAATTTATTATAAAAATAAATTACATTTTATATTTTCTATTACTAAATTTCATACTCATTTCAAAAGTTGAGATTGTTTAGCTTTATATACTCACCTTTCCAAAAGGTTAAATGGTTTTAATTTATATAGTCACTTGAAAAGATGATACTTTTTAAATTCATATAATAATGGATAAAGTTAAAATTTAAGTAATATAATCTCAACATTGTTAGATTGGATAAATTTTTAACATTTTTGGACTCTCCTACAGAATCAAAATCTTCTTACCTAGAACGGTTAAACCCGAATTCTTGCTTGATGCCGAGCTAGGCCAGATTGAACCAAACAGAGAGTCACAATGGAGAGAGGTTGAATGAAGTGAGATAGATTGAAATAAATATGAAGGAAAACTCAAGTCATAATAGATAATCATTCCTATCTTAGCCAAAGAAACTAGATTTCAATAACAAAGATCACATAATCGCATAAATGAGGTGTCGCCCTTAACTAATGAAAAACAGACCAATTGGGTTGTGATTGTCCTGCAGTGCTTTGCAATTTGTGTAAGGTAAACCCTAATGGCATGGTGAACAAATAATCGATTGTTTTCTCATGTGATTGGTTCCTTTTGTTGTGGGCGGGATTTGAGAAATATCCTATAACAAATAACTTAAATATGGGCACTACAGATTGGTGAGCCAGTGGTTAATTGCCAGAGAATCAGTGACTATTTAGTATATGAACTTGTAGTAGCTATTGAGTAAAACATATTTTCAGAAATAAATTTATAGCCAACTTGATTATACAAAAATATATAAAAATTAAATATATGTTTTTGTTTAATTCAAAATGCAATTTTTTTAAAAATTGTTATAAAATTTATGACACTTTTTTACTACCTAAATTTGTTAACTAAATATATTTTTTATAAATGGATTTTATAACCATTTTAGATTGTTTGATTTCATATTGTTGGAAATAATACTAAGAGGGGCGGGGGGGTGTGTGAATCAATATTATCAAATCAATAAAACATTTTCATTTCCATACTTAGATACATATGCGGTACCTCAATTAAGGGAACCCGCATGTATACGTAACTGTGTCTAGTGCAACTAGCGTATATCCAGAATACTTATGATTCAATTAATCCATTAAATGTTGATCTTTAGTTAGTGCATCAGAACTTCATTAACCATATGTATAGTAATCAGGTGTAGTAAAACAAAACAGATCATCACACACAAGAAGCACACATGAACACCATGATATAAGGTGGAAACCCAATGTGGTTGAAAACCACCTACTGCAAGTCGTCTCTATCTTCTTTTAATAAGAAACTTATTTTACAATAGTTATGTACTGGTGCAGTCTTATACCACTACGTAGGCTTCTACTTGCAGAAGGCTACAACCTTTTCTCGTTCTCTAGACTCTCCTGGAAGGGAGCTACAACCCCCTTAGCTCTTGTACTAGACGATCCACTTACTAGTACGTAGGTGCTGGCCTACTGAAATGCTCCAACCTTTATTCGTTCTCTAGCTGCTACTGGAAGGGAGATACTACCCCCTTAGCTATTGTACTAGCTGATGTACTAGTATGTAGGTGCCGACCTACAGAAGGCAACAACCTTCTCTTTCTTCCTCTAGGTACCACGTTTCATACATTTTTCATACTGGATACTCCTGAAGCACAACACTATAATCTGAAGGTCACATTTCATCCAATTTTCATACTGGACCCATCAATATCATTGAAGCACAAAACAACCAATACTAGCATCATCAATTTCTGAATCACTGAAACACTGAAACCCTGTCAGCAACACAGTCACTAGAACACAGAGCAGACTACAGAACTCTGCAATAACAATCAAACCCAACTGCAACTTCAAACATCATACTTCATTATGTATATGCTACTACGATGAATCAAACCCGCGTATATATGCGCTTTTGCCCAAGCCAACCCACGTACAGATCTATACATATTCAATCATGACTTTGCGACTGTTTCAAACATCAGTCATACCCAGATCAAAACATGTGTACAATAAAACATGCATCAATAATTCAGATCTAGTCTATCCATAATCAAACCATCTAAAGATGATTCATTCCAAACCATTTGATCCCGATCTATCCTTAGATCTTGTTCTCCATCAACCAGTGAGATTCCTCCTTAGCTGAGATCAAGCAATGCATCATGAACCCATTGTCTACATACTGGATCGCACACTTCATCAGATATTCAAGACTTTCTCTATCTCCTTGCATAATGATCTTCTTCTCCTTTTATAGTCTTAGGCCTTTCACAATACCACGGTCCAAAACCATAACAAATCAATACCATGGACCCAATACTAGGGATCATCACTTCTTACGAGATACCATGGTCCAAAACCATAGGTTCAAGTACCAAGGACTAAATACCAATGACCAAAAATAAGTTCTCCCACATGTATGTGCCTTTCCGTGCATGAATCTGCGTGCATACGCATACGCGACTTGGTAATGTCTAACCTGCATGTATATGTGGCTTTGTTTGGATCAACCTGCATATACACTATTTTCATTCCCAGAACCTGTGTTTATACACACCTTTGCTTTACTGAAACTGTGTACAGATCTATAAATCATAATTCACTCTTTCAAACATTCTTGTAGTCTAATCATCAATTCCTTGCTACTAACCTACTACACTATGATCTGTCATCTGTGTGATTTGCCATCAAGGACAACAATTGTCTCATAATGCCAACAATATCCCCCTTTGGACTTGATGGCAAAGCTAACTTGTCGTACTGAGAACTGTCATCTGATTTCTTTCAGTTGTCTGGCATCCCATGCATTCAGTCACATCTGATATCTCTTCTGTAGATTCATCTAGTTATAAATAAGTGAGATGTTCTTCTACGAGTGGGTTGCCATCAAGTACAACACATGCATCATAATGCCAAAAATCTCCCCCTTTGCACTTGATGGCAACAACACCAAATCATTCTCCCCCTTTGACATCAAGGGAAAAGGGCAGACCAAGATAATCTCTTTCCTTGATAATCATTCTGCTGACCATAATCTCCCTGAGTACCTTCTGAAATCTCTGAATGAGCTCCCCCTTTGTATATGCCAAGGTGTACCAATCTGTCCATGCTCCTTCTGAGTACATGCTAAAAAGTCTGTTTAGCTGAAGAGTGATGTTCATGCTCCCCCTGATTGTAAGCAAGGTCTGCAAAAAAAAATGTTCAACAAGAAGAACATGACTCTATCATAACTGACCTTCCTATTACTAAGGACTCATACGTACATCCATCTCCCAACCAAGTGGGAATTGACTCATCTACCCAACGAAGTGGGGATACGTCAAGGTTTACACATGATAACATAAGAGTATAACATCATCCATCCCAAGCATAGTAGGGAAACCAACATAGGCCGTTACATGACCTTGATAATAAAATAAATACATGACTAAAATATTTCATCATCCTTCCTATGCATAGAGGGGGTACAAATTACATCAGAGGAGATTTCATCAAATGACTACAAAGATAGAGACACACTATTACATCATGAGTCTTCATATGATCTTTACATGAGACCAAACATCTAAATAAGACCATGATAGTCATCAGCACAATGTATGATCTGCTCCATAAGCATTTGTGAACAACATCTAGACTAGCAATCATGTTCTCCCTGCATACTTGTTCCATCTGTGCCAGATGGTCTCTGTCAGACTCTTCTCATCCTGATTTTGGCCCACTGATTTCCTTCAAATCATCATATACACGACTGTATCCACAGAAACATGCATATATATGCAGATCCTATTTATGAAACTCGCATATACAACCACTTCCAGATTAGTAACCTGTAAATGTCCTATAACCAGGAATGATATCAACTCATCCTTTTGAACAAAATTATGCATATGACATACATAATCATTCACATTATATCATATGTGAGAAACATCATAGCCATTTCATCAACATCAAGATCTACATGATCCAAATATCATCACATGGGAACATCTGCATCAATCAACATATGTAAGTATCAACCTATCATCTTATGGGTAAGAACTCATCATCATCATATCTCCAAAAATGCAACTCCATGTATCCAGCACTATGTATCTAGAGCTCAAGGCAAGACTTCTTGATATCATTAACAACAACAATCCTCATCCATATGAGTGCCAAGAAATTATAGGAATCATGCATCATAACTGTATTATATGATCTTTATGCATATGACAACAACAGCACATAAGTGACTCATCATCAAGCTTTGTACTTGTCCTTATCCATATGAAGATCACCATGTAAGCACCATTCATGCATCATCAGAGAATCAACCAAAAATATGATCAACTATGTATTATTGACAAGTCATAACCATAGCAAGATGTATCATTAAGCCATATATAGCATCATCACCAAGGGCTACTAACCATAATGACAACAATGCAACATATGCTCCCCCTGAACCTATGCCATCTTGTTTACTATCAGATCTGATCATGCATATATCAACAACAAGTATCAAGGCATTATCATCATCAAGTTAGGATAAAAAACACTTCTAAACATGATACAAGTATCAAGACATTTCCTCACATCATTAGTAGATTTTAACCATTATCAAACAAAAAAAATAATGGACTGAATCATATCAGACCCTTTTTATGAGCCTATCCCTACTGCTTTTCCTCATACTGACATATACACAACTGTTCAGTGTGAAACTCACGTATATACACAACTTCCTTTTATGCAACTTGCGTATGAGATTTAGGATACTGAAGTTTTACACTTTCAGCTTCCCCTGAGTCTATTATGTCTATATATGGTGTTGTGCCACATCTTCCTGATTGGACTTCCTTCTTCTTCCATATCTTCAAGTGTGATGATGTTTTCTCCTTTTGGTGTGGTGCCCGTACTTTGTTCCTACATTCCTTTGCTATATGTCCAAGCTTGTTACATGCATAACATCTTACATGTTTCATATTCCTTTTGTAGTAATCAACAGCTTTGTGACCAAACATATTGCAAGAAAAACAATATCCCTGAAAGTACCTGGAATGCGATGATCTTTCTATGTGATGATATTGAACCATTCTTCTTCTACATCTGGTTGCAACATGTCCAAGATTATGACATACATAACATTCAACATTGTTCATTGGAGGAGTAAAATATTCTCTTTGAATAATTTCTTTCCTTGGTTGTTGATGGGGTTGACCTCTCATTTCCTTGTTGAGCATTTCAGATTTTGCATTGGAGTCCCTTATCTTACTTTGTGAACTAGATTCCCCTTCAACAGATCCATGAAAACCAAGACCAGTTTTGATAGCAGGAGACCTTTGACTACTAAGAATATCATCCAAGATCTTAGTACTATCTTGAAATCATAAGATCTTATCCTTTTCTTCTATTTTATCATTTAGAATATTTACCTCAACCTAAAGTTGCTCTTCCCTTTCACGATGTTGCTTCTTCATGTTTTCTTCAATTTTTCTTTGTTCTTACAACTTATGTCTTAGTTCAAGAACTTCGTTTTCTTGTTTTTCAAGAGCCCGGAGTAGTTCTTTATTCTGCTACTTTGATTCTTCAAGATCTTCCTTAAGCGAGAGGATTGTAGCTTCAAGCCTTTCATAGTAACTAGATCTATCTCTGAGTTTCTTTATTGTTGCGCTTCTTTCATTTACTTCATTTCTTAATGATGTCACTTCATCCTGCAACTTTTGACATTTTTCCTTGAATAGCTTCCTTACCTTGTTTCCTTCCTCTAGTTGAGATTTTAGTTTGGTAGATTCTTCTTTGAAGGCACATTCCCTTTTGTTCAATAGATCTTGTTGATCTATAATTTTGTTTGTGAGCCTTTTAAATTCTGCCTCTATTTGATATCTTTCTTGGTCACCCATAAGAGCACATTCAATTGTTTCACTATCACTTTCATCATCTTCAAATGGATAGATAACAGGATCACCTGAGGATAAAAAATTCATACCTAATAGTTCTTGTTCATCTTCATTCTGAAGTGATTCTAAATCTGATGTGCTTCTTCTGCATATTCCCCAATCAATACTCCCACTGTCATAGTTCTTATGAGATGTCTTCTTCTTCTTAGGTGCTTTCTTCTTAAGCTTCTTTCACATTGTTCCACGGATCTCCTTCAAGAAATCAAGCTTCTACCAAAGGAACTCCTCTGATACCAATTGTTGGAAATAATATTGAGAG
>APFE030685129.1:25115-43004 GCA_000404065.3 Pinus taeda | reverse complement strand
AGGGTGGGGTTGATGACCTTCTTATAATAACTTAATTTTCTTTTAGCCGCTAAATCTTTCTCACACCACATTTTTTCGCTGAACTTAGAAGTAACAATATCTTTAATGTTATTTATGTTTTGCAATGCATCATTCTCGTTGATCTCGCAATAGTTTAACCAAGCCCTTGTGTCTTTATGCCACCCCCGATTGAGCCTTAGGTGGTTTTGGTTGGAATCTAGCTTAGGAAGTCTATGATCATCTATGTTATTGAGTTTGTGCTTGTACAGCAGAAACCTAATCATAGTTAGGCTCTTAATAGGGGAAATACCTGCTTCTATAAGGAGAATAGGATAGGGTGTATTACTTTTAATTTTCAGGTTATAAGTTATAAAACACTTATGGATTTGCTCAATCTTTCTCCATGATTTTATGGAGATGCTGTAACCCCAAACCTCACAGCCATATAAGATAACAGGAGTGACTAAAGTTTCAAAAAGGAACTTCTTTTTATCCCACATTACAAGGTTTGATGTTTTACAATTATTTTCAAGACCAAAATAAGCTTTCCGCCCCTATTAATCCTTTTCTCAATGCTATGGTTCCAGTTGAGCTTGTGATGAATATCAATTCCTAGGTACTTGTATGAATACACTTCCTCCAAGTTATTGTTGTCATACATAAAATAGCGTAAGTGTCCTTCTTGGATTTGATAATCATAACTTTTGTTTTGTTAGTGTTAACAGTCATATCCATGGTGGAGAAAAAATCCTTAAGAAGCCTGAGTTACTTATCAAGATCAAATGGGCACCTTTCCAAAAGAACAATATAGTTAGCATAGAGAAGAAGGATGACAACTATCCCAACTAAAATCGTGCCATCACATCCTACTTCCTCTAAATAGCCTTCGAGCTTATCGATGTAAATGCCAAATAAAGTAGAAATAAAGGAGCAACTTTGTATATCTCTTTTATAAACAAAAATTTCTCAATAACATGAATACAAAAATATATTTTTGTCCACAAATATAATTTTTAAAATTATATTATATGATATTTATTTCATGGATAATAAAAATATCCAACCATTTTTAACGCGCGCCGACATTCGAACTTCATTATAGAAATTTTGAATTGAGGGAAGCAAAAAAAATTCCGTAAAGATTTTGTTATTACTATATGATAGTAAAAATTATAGAGATATGAAATATATAGAATTTGAGATTATGAATTAATCTTATTACTAACATTAGTTAATAGTTGTTAAATGTTAATAGTAATTAATTTAAAATAAGTACTAATATATTTAACATATAATATGGATTATGTTTTTAAGTTTTTAAATTAAAAAATTTATTAAATTATAGTTTTATTTTGAATGATAAAAATGGTTAATATATAAATAAATATGAAAAAAATTAAAAGAACATGGAAACTATTTTTAATTTTTGTGATTTTTTTTAATTATAAATTTTTTTATTTTGTAATAAGTTATATTATAATATTGTGGGTTTATATTTTGTTTTATTAAAATGACATGTTCAAAAAACTATTATTCATTTCATATGGAACTTGTTCATATAAAATTTTTATTTTTCAATTAATCAATTTAACTAAAAGTGAAGAAGGTAATAACCACTTTGAACATAAATCTTAGTCTTCGATTTGTGTATATTACTATTAAAATTCTAGGATATTTTGTGAAGGTTAAATATTTATCGTCCACCTTGTTATTCCCTACAATGTCCCAAGCTAAGGAGGAGATTGAAAGAGGTAACTTCAAAACCACTTGCAGTTCAGCAATTAGCCTTGCTAAACCAAAGAGGGATCTCTCGAAGGATTTGTCAGTCAATGACAAAAAAAGAAATAGATTTTAGGCTAGATGTATAAGTTTTGTTTGAGTATTTGGAAATTTAATGTTTTTTAGGTTGTTGGACCAACGATGAGAGAAAACAATTAGATAAAGGTATTAAAGGTTTGCAGTAGCAGACATAGAGAGGAGCAAGATAACAATGTTTTGTGGTGAATTTAGGATTTTAGTCAATGTAGTGTAGGGTATAAAAGCTTAAGAAATCATAATGAACATGTGTTATCACCAAAAAATTGATCATCTAACCTAATTTACTAAATGGATCAAAGTACACCATGTAAAGCCAATTTTACAATAGTAAAATGGCTTTTACTATGAGAAATTACCTAATAAACCACCTTTATTAAGTTATTTATAGTTAAACCCATGAAGAATAATTAAATAAATCATTATTTATTTGATTTTCTTCTAGGTATAATTAATTTAACCACTTATTTATTATTATTCCTTGTGAAATTTGACCCAATCATGAAAAATAAACAGATAAATCATTATTTTCCTTATTTTTCTCTAAGAATAATTAATTAATCACTATTTAATTATTATTCTTTGTTAAATTTGATTAAATACCTTAGGAATAATAAAATAAATCATTTCTTCATATATTATTTCTAAATAAAAGTTTAAATACTTTTTCCCTCCTAAACAAATACAACAAAATATTCCAAGTGGTAATTCCAAGAATGAGATCAATAATATTTTATTATTGCTCATTATTCAAGGATAACTCAATATTTTGTTATAAATATGACAGTTTTCCATTCATTATTCATTTTTGATTATTTTTGTTGTTGCACTCATTGTTGTGATTTTGATTATTTTCATTGTCGCACACCATATTTTTGTTGGGTTTATGCATTATAGAGGAGAGAAACTCTGCAGAGGCTGAAAGTGTTTAGGGATAGCCAAGAACCCATCCCATATAGGGGAACTAGTAACATATATTTGTTCCCTACGCAAGTGTTATAATAAAATCATTCTTTACATATCTGGTTTCCATTGGACTTTTTGGAGTTATTACTCTTTATACGATTGCAGCATAGATCAGAATTTTGGCAGGTTTTGTTTCTATGAATAGTTGCAGATCTATTAGTAGTCATTTCTATTGTTGAGTTCATTTGTCATCCACGATCTTAAGTGGGTTCTTTTCATACATCGTTGAGAAGAAAACACTACAACAAATTGACGACTCAACTGGGTTTTATACTTCAGATCTAGAAACCTGGTTGACCTTTGGTTTTTTGCTTAGGGTTCTTATTTTTTTAATTCTATTAATGTTTCCTAGTATTTTTACCCTAAATCTGATAAATTTCTGACTTCCACAATATTTTTGGTCATTTCCACAGGTCACAAGAACCAACTGCGGCAAAGGCCAACATCTTTTTTTTTTCTAAAATTTGCAGACTCAAAGTCTCATAGTAGAAATCATAGTTTTCAGCCCAAAAGGTGTGATCTAGGCTCTAGAAAGCATCTTTCTACCCAAAATATGTGATTTCATCAAAAAAAGGTCAGAACCTGCGATTTTTGGGTTTTAGGGTTCCTGAGATCTATTTCTAGGTTTTTCTGAGAGCTTTCTGTTGGGTGTCTGACCTTTGTCTCATCCCACTTAGGCCTTGATCCCTTATGGCTTCTAGTACACTTCCCACTTTTTAGGAGGAGCTTAGCTGAGTGAGAAGTCTAAGTTTTTGTAGCACTTTGAGCCACATTTTCTAGATCTATAAACTTTTGTTTCAGATATGATAAGATAGCTTCCTACCATCCATAGTTTCACATTCAAACTTGTTTGGTCATTCCCTAAGGGTCCCATCAGTTGCCATAGGGCTTTCACCCATCTCCCTATATTTTTGCAGCAATCTTCAACTCTAGTTTTTTGTTGTTGCTGCAACACTTTCCAACAGCTTGGAGTCACTTGATCCTAGTGACACCGACATTCAAATCTCTTGACCATTTTAGTGTATTTTCCATCAGTTTAGCCAGTAAGCAGTATAGTGTTTGCAAACCCATTTTGGGTGGGGTTTAGTTAATTGTTTTATTGTTTATTTTCAGTTATTTATTTCAGTTTATTTGTAGCAAGATTTTTCCTTTTTTAGAAACATAATTTGGGATTAATCAAATAAGACACTTACACACATAAGCACACCTTAAGGGAAGGGCTCTTGGTTTACACTACCAAGCAAAGACTTAACATAATAAAATTTTCTCACCGCATCAAAGCCAGCAGATATGTTGTTGATCTCCCTTCACCATTTCCATGTGTCGTGTGTCCTTCAAACATTGCGCCACGAAGGCCTGTGTCGCAGAGACTATTAGGCCTTCACCCCCAGTTTTTGCTTGGGTGTATTACTCCTCCCCGTCGGGTTCGAGTTCATAGCCCTCCGAGTCCCTGTTACATAGTATTTTGTCACCGTCCCTGTTACCCCTTCTCCCGTACATTGGAAGACCTATTCCGGGACCTGTGAGAAGTGACATGACTTGAAAAACCCTGCTTTGTATCCCTTAAGGTATGTGTTCTATATGACCTGAAGACACCTTCTGCAAAATACCCAAAAATATAGCCCTTTCTCCATTGGCGTTGTTCCACAGTGTATTGCTCACGCCAATGGGGTAAATACTCCAAAGAGGGCGCGCCAGCTGGCACTCTGTCTCAGAGTCGTACTAGCGCCAACCCAGTTGGGTAAAGTTTTTAACCATTAAACTTCCGAAGGTTCCTTCCACCTTATCCATTAACTATTTCCAGTTTGGATTGACTCAGTTGGGCTTCGTATCTCCCAAGGAGGGAAGTAGTTCTCCACCTCTCATGGAAGCTTCCTTATGATAAGGACAATCCCATGAATCAAGTGGATGGTCTTATCTACTCCTCCTATCTCTATATAAGCTTATTCTTTCCCATTTGACAAGCTAGTTGGTAATTCTTGGTTAGTAATTCTATTTCACAAGTTCCCAAAGTCTGAGGATTGCTAAGCTCATCTTGCAAGAGGTCTTGTGTATCCCTATGAGGTTAAACCTTTAAGGAGGAGATCCATGTCCAAGTGATCAAGGAGAGGGAGGCTTGTTCCCATCCCCTACAAGCTTTACAAGGCATGTGTTGCTGATTCACCCAGCCAAAGGAGGATTTGACGTCAGAACTTGGTTGTATTCTCTTTTGTTTTATCAATAATAATAGACGACTATCATTATGGTTCCACTCATGTGTCTTTACTATTATATTTGAGTTGTATCCTTTCTGACTAATACATGGTTGCATTTCCCAGATTTTATGCTTGTATGTGTCTTGTTCTTTGCATGTGCAGGTGTCTATTCATGAATATCGTGAGGATTGTGACCAGCTGAAGCGAACGAATGGAAGCGATGACCCTTCTACGAATATAAGCATTAGATTTGAGGTAGGCTCTCATCATTAGCCTTTACTTTGCAATTAGGAACTTGCATGTTAGCGTTGTTTGATTGTTGCTAGACCTCAGTTAGGCTAGTGGGATCACCTTTGTCCGCAGAGGGGATTTACCTACTCAACAATTTGGCGACTCCCCTGGGGAGTTGGCTCTTGCCTTGTTTGTTTATCTTGTCTTGTTGTTTGATTTGTGAACTATTAGATGGAGTCTGAAGCCTGGTCAGATAGCCTTCGAAACGTTATTGCCTTGCATTAGTGAAGTAGATCAATGCTACTTCAGTCCATCTCCGGTTTGGTTCGCAAACTGAACAGCTTGGGACTAGCCTTGTTCCTTGATTATTTCCTTGGTTTCTCCCGCTTGTTTTGCTTTCTGGGTTGGATACCTTTGTTGTTTTTGCCTCTTGAGAGTACTTAGGTATTGTTGGTTTAGCCTTGGCTTGTGTGTTTTTTATTTTCCATAGCAAACTCGACTGGCACTAGTTTATAGGGTGACAGTCGTGCAAGTTGGCACAAGTTGCACATTGACAACCCGCGCCAATCCTGAAAGGCGCTTGTTGCAGCCTGACAGTCGTGTCAGGCCTGTAAACTTTTGAAGTTTTCTTGGTTCTTCATTTTTTGAGCTTTGGTTTTGTCCTGAGTACTTTTACTAGACTACTGTGGTGTGTTGGAGTGTGATTTGACTGATTTTGATCGCTACCCTTTGGGTGTTTGCGTGTTTCTCCCGATTTCGCATTTCTAGCCCTAGGGCATCTAGTGGCCTTGTGAATCGAGCCTTCCTGAGATGTTTCAATGTTTTTGTTGTCCAGTCGACTCTCTTTCTTGCTCCCTTACACTTATTTGGTAGTCGTGAATCATTTCGTTGCGTTATTTAGGTGATTTGCTTCGTCTTCACTTGAATTCCTGTCCGTCTCACTTTGAGCCTAGATCACATGGCTCATTGTTGTCTTTGGGATTTCTTTTGATTCTTTGGATGTTTGATTTGTGTTTTGAGGAACTGAACGTGTGTGTATTGGTTAGAATTTGTTAGTGTTATTTATCAAAAGCTCTTTAGTGCATTCTGCTGTTATTGGAAAGAAAATCTCTTTTGCTTTGAAATAGTTAATGAAAGTTAAGACTTTTCATTTCGATTAGTGAATTAGTAATCTTAAAGAAAAGTTTAGTGATTTGCATTAGTTGCATTAGGGAAACTCTTTTTTGTTTGTGATTGTTTCGTTTGGATGAAAGCCCTTAACTCTTTTGTAAATAGCACTCATCGAATGGAATGACATCTTTTGGCATATAGACTGCATCTAGGGATTTTTTGAGAAATTACATACAGTAGGACCTGAAAACCAAAACTTAACTCAAGATCAACTTTAAAATAAATCAAATGAACTTAAAAACAAATTGGAACGTAACACTCACATTCTAGAGGTCTAGGCTAGAGACGTGCTTCGCCGTTGTTAAACCTAGTCACTTTTGTTCTTGCATTAAGGTTGGGTGATTCCTCCTTGTGTGATTCAATTGTGGTCTAGTACGGACTTGTGCTCCCACGTACCGTCGCGTATATATGGGGAGACTCCACTAGGTTATCATCCTTGATCCACAGGAAGCTCCGTCTGCTGCCTTACAGCCCGTAACGCACCGCACACGACATTCGGGAAGATTGATTGCCGTATGGAAAGTCCTTGGCTTTCATATGATTGCTAAGGTGTATATGCAGTTTTACGGATTGTCTGGTAAAACCCTTGCCTAGTTTCTCCAGAGCAGTCATTTTTTGATCCTTTTCGGACTCTTTAAAAGAAAAGGCTCTATTGAGCATTTGTCACTTTGGGCTCACTAAATATTCAAAGGCGACTAGAGTCATCTTTTGTCCTTTTCTCGACTCTTAAAACATGAAAAGGTCAAGTTGTGTCCTAATGTCTTAAAAATTTTATTCGACCACGATTACATATACCTTGTTAGATCTTGTTTGCGCTAGTTTTGAGTAGGGTCTCTTATTGTTAGCTTAGCTAGGATTTTTGTTTGATTCGATCATCCTGGCGGATCCATCGATCCCGTCTCCCATCCCGAGTGACGAAGGGTCTCCTTCTTTTGCTGCTCCCGAGACAACGGTTTGTGGCGACACTTTCCCTGTTATTCCAAGTGTCCAACCGTTGAACTCTCGTGCTCCATAGGACAAGCTTTATGACTTGTTTTGGAACCTTGTTTGGGAGCCTTCCGAAGAGGATTTTCCCTCTACCCCTATTGGTGTTTCGTCCCCGATGGTTTCTTCTGATATGGAAGACACATCTCCTGTATCGAGTGGAACACCCATTATGTCGAGTATTGAGACTCCCATCCTAGCCACATCTTCGGTTATATCGACGCCCTACACTGTTACAACTCTCGGTATTACAGTGTTGGCGTGCTATAGATCTCTGAGGGATGCTATGGGCTCTACGAATTCCTCTTCTATGTGGGATAATAACATTGTTCCCACTATGGGACCTTTTGTTTCCCAAGTTCACCATACCGCTGTCACGTCAGTTCTGAGCAATCTGACCATTTGTGTTGCATCGTCGACTCTAGTTGCTAGTGTCGTTATGGCATCTTCCATCGTAACTACTGTTGTTGGCCCATCTCGTGGCCAGGTACGTAGTGGTCAGTCGGCACATACTGCCAGAGTTGTCCATCCTTCAAGTGGTGCCCCGCCTTCTTCTGATGCCATTTCAGCTGGGGGGGCATATTCTCAGTACTTGCATGCTGTCCAAAATCCAGGCAGGAAAGGCCCTTATTATGATCATGTCAATCATTATTTGTATACCTCCTTGCCAACTGAACCCGCTGTTGAGGGTACAGTTTCGTTGAATGTTGCTTGGGGTAACACCACTTATGGTGGTGGCCAGTTCCATCTGGGTCAAGGGCAGCCATCTCAAGGACCATCATACCAAGGTCAGCCATCCTAATTGCATCCTAATTATGGGCAGCAGTATTATGGCCAAACCTATCCAGGGCAACCTGGGGGCTCACAAGGACAACCCTACCAGGGACAACCTTCGGCCTCTGGTGGTCCGTCGTATACATATCTTGGGCAACCATCTTGAAACCGGGGACAACCTTATGCTCAACAAGGACAACCTGGACCCCAGCAAGGATACCCTTCAGGTCAACCCTATGGGAATCCGGGACAACCTTATGCGCAGCAAGGACAACCCGGAAACCAGCAAGGCTACCCTTCTAGGCAAGGTGGCTAGCCTTACATGCAGCAAGGCCAACCCACTGCTCAGCCTAGTCAGTCATCTAGTCTACAAGGAAAACCAAACGCCCAACAAGTCCAACCTTCTGGGCAAGTAGGTCCATCTCAAATCCAGCCAGGACAACCTTTCGGCCAGATGGCCCAACCTCAGTCTTTGCAAGGATATCTCTTTGGGGCGGCCCAACCAGGCATGCAGATGGTTCCTGCTTCTCAAGCTCAACCCGGTTACCAGCCCTAGAATCAAACTGGTCTCTAGCAACAAGGTGGGTACCAATCCCAACCTTCTCATCAAATGCCGCCTGGTTCCTAGGCTCAATATGGAGCCCAGCAACCATATGGATACCAACAACCCCAGGGGAAAAATAAATTTGCCCCGTATCAAAATTACCAACAGCCGTAGGCTACCCCTTATCAAAATTATCAGCAACCCAATGTTGCTCCTGCTGGGCAATATGGAAACCCATGGGGTGCTGGGGGGCAGAACCAGAATCAACCATCCGGTTACAGATATAATCCTTATGGAGAAAGTTCCTATGGACAAGGTCCTTTTGGACCTGGTCCATCTGGACAAGGTCAATGGGGGCAACCAGGAGCTGGATGGAACCCTGGCCCTACCTCATATCCGTAGATGTCCTTCAACCCACAGTTACCATTTCTAGTAACGTTGGAACTACCCGATGTGTCGAAGTTAACAAATGATCCCATTTTGAATAATCCATAATGGCCACCAGTTCCAACTAAGATACTCGGTGATTGTCCCAAATTCAACGGCAAAGACGGAGAGGACCCTAAGCCCATATAATGACTTATCACCTTTGGTGTTCGTCTAAACCATGGCTTGACGATTTAGTCCGACTTCGCCTATTCCAAAGGACTCTCACCGGCTCCGCTGCTAAATGGTACATTGAATTGACTCGTGGGTCTTTTCAATATTCCAATTCATTGGCTATGGCATTCCTCACTCATTTTCAGTTACCCATTCGGTACAAGACAGGGACCCATCTCCTTACGTCTCTCAAGCAGGACACAACTATGCACATCTCTGATCATATACATGAATGGAGAAGGCGTCGTCGGTTGATAAAGTTTTAGATTGCTGATCAACTCCTCATCGATTGGTTCACAACTTCCTTTGTCCCTAAGATTGCACGGGACATTGCTATGGGAGCCTGTGTAACTGAAGAGCAAGCTATTGCGCGTGCTCAGTACCTTGACTTAGTTTATTCTCAGTTAGGTACTTTATATGAGTATTTGTCTGATGCCTCAAGACACGGTACATCCAAGGCTCCACCAAAACCATCTGTTGATTGAGTTATCGGCTCTGTAAATCCGTCGTCCAAAAAATCATCCTCGAACCCTGGGAAGCCAAAATCGAATGCTTCTAATGAAAACACTTCTCAGGGTAGTTCAAATTCTGGAAGTACTTCCGAGGTTAACGTCATTCAGTCCACCACGGCGAATAAGGCCTCGAAAGGAAGGAAAAAGGGGAAAGTGAAGAAAAAGTCCGAGCAACCTAAACAAGATTCCGCCAAACATCCATCCAAGGAAGGTGCTAAGCGCAAACCCAAGTATCCTTGTCTCATCTGTGATGAGGATCACTACACCAAATACTACCCTAGGCCGTCCGAGGTTAGTCATTTGTTGAAAGGTGCCCCTGGGATTCCTGCGGTTCTGAAAGAACCTTTCCCCTCTCAACAGACTCAAATGGTGGCTGATCCATCTTCGTCTTCATCTCCCTTTGGTTCCCAAGTGTTCATGGCTAGAACCATTCCCGTTCATGTAACGACTCGAACAAAGGAGTATCCGTCATCTACTGGGAAGGAGCCCGAGGTTCCCTCAAGCGCTCCTTCGTCTAGCTCTGGTCTGCTCCATACTGAGAGACCAAGTACTGAGACAACCATCCGACCCCCTCTCAAAGGAGTACTCAGGAGATCATCTTACAACCCAAATGCTCGTGCTTCCCAGCACTATAGCATAGTTTAGGACTTAGCGCAGGCACCGTCGGCTATGTCCGTCTTAGAAGTTCTCCAGAGCTACCCCCCCCAGAGGAAGTCCCTGCTATCGGCCATCGGTGGCATTGACCCGGCAGATTTGGATTTCATTACCTTTGATCTCGAGAGCCATGTTCCAAGGTTGCCTCATCAGATCACCTTTCTTATAAAAGTCATCATCAATTCCAAAACGATCCATCGTAGAGTTATTGATGAGGGCGCGTCAACTTGCATCATGTCTATTGCTTGTTGGAAAGCGGTCGGGTCCCCGACTTTGAGCCAGTCTCCTACGACACCGGAAGCCTTCGATGGGAGAGAATCTCTTCCCTATGGTATTCTTCAATGATTTCCGATCACTTTAGAAGGGAAAACCGTTGAAGTAGAAGTTGAGTCGTTGACGCAAATATTACTTACAACCTCCTTCTGGGCCGGAGTTGGATGTATGCCATGCGTGCCGTGGCTTCATCCCTCTTCCGTGTCATCCGTTTCCCTCACCAAGGGAAAATTGTCAAGGTAGACTAGCTCTCCTTCTTTGCTTCTTCTTCTGAAGGAAATGTGCCTTTCGTCGAGCATACCTCCATACCGTTTGAGAGTGTGGGAGCCGAGCTCTTCAAAGATCCCGCCCTCATGGGTGTTTTCTCACTCCCACCTCCCAACCTTGCCTCCATCAGTATGATTTCAGTTCATTCTGATCCCTGGGTCCTGCCCCCCATCGACTAGATAAAATCGTGGGGCAAGGAGATGCAGTTGAGTCCCGCCGAGCTCAACTACATCGAAATCGCTGCTGTATCGGCTTCTCCTACTGAACTTGCTTCTTTAAGCAGTGCTCTTGACTCATAAGACTATTCCCCTTGGCTTGGAGAATGGGCCTCCTCAGATCCATTAAAGGAAATATTTCCTTCTGACGAAGCCATCATGGAGACCATGTCTCTCGAGGAACCTCTGTGGTTCAATCTTCATCACCGTTCCTCGTTTCTCCCTACGCTCCGAGAAATGTTGACTTGTCTCAAGCGGTTTACTCCGTGTCTCCCAACGCAACCTCTTCAGACGCCTATTCAGGTCTATCAAGTATCGTCTGAAGGGAATTTGGGGAACATTACGCAGACCCAACCTATCGACATCTCTGTCAAACCAGGGATTGTCGAGAACATCTATATAGGAGTCACCTGCACTCCTGAGGAAATTCAAATCTATGTAGCTCTTTTTCGCGAGTTCCGTGACGTCTTTTCATGGTCTTATGAGGAGATGCCCGACATCGATCCAAATATTGTAGTGCATGAGATACCTATGTATACAGGCATTAAACCTATTTGTCAGCATTTACGCCCTGTGCACCCCCGCAAGGCTGCAACTATCAAAGGGGAAGTTAAAAAACTTCTTAAAGCTGGTTTTATTTACCCTATCCCACTCACAGATTGGGTCTCTAACATTGTCCCTATCGATAAAAAGCAGGGGACTATTCGCATCTATGTCAATTATCGCGATATTAACTAAGCCTGCCCGAAAGATAACTACCCCACACCTTTCATTGACCAGCTCATTGATGAGTGTGCTGGGAGTGAGATATATTCCTTTATGGATGGCGTTTCTGGCTACAACCAGATTAATATCGCACCTGCTGATCAACACAAGACGGCCTTTATCTGTCTGTGGGGGACTTTCGCTTATAAAAAGCTCCCTTTCGGTCTCAAGAATGTGGGTGCCACTTTTCAACGTGCGATGTCTTACGCCTTTCATAATATCCGGCACATCATATAGCCATATCTGGATGACCTTCCCGCTCATTCGGCTAAGCACCAAGACCATTCGTCACACCTCCGCGAGATTTTTCTCCGCTGTCGACACTACAATATCCGACTTAATCTGCATAAATGTGTCTTCTGCATAAAATCTGGCTGACTTCTTGGGTTTATCGTCTCCCGAGAGGGCATCCGCTTGGACCCCCTTAAAGTTGAAGCCATTTTGAATCTTCCTTCCCCTGCTTCTTTGCGGCAACTGCAAAGTTTGCAGGGTAAAGCAAATTTCTTACAATGATTTATCCCGAATTACGTCGAAGTGGAAAAAGGTTTGACGCGGTTGCTTAACCGTGACACCCCATTTCGATGGGATTCCATCGCTGAGGAGTCTTTTGCACATCTTAAAACTCTTCTGGTTTCCACCCCTTTGTTGCGGCCTCCCAATTATCATCGCGATTACACGTTGTATTTGGCTACTGCTGATACCACCATCGGTATCATTCTGGTTCAGGATGACGATGATGGCACTGAACACGTTATCTACTACCTTAGTCGCAACTTGTTAGATACGGAAACTTGATATGCTTATGTCGAGAATTTGGCCCTCACTATTGTATGCGCTGTTCAACACTTCCGTCATTACATCTTGTTGCGTACAATGACAGTGATCTCCGACTGCAACCCTATGACCTACATTTTGTCACGCCAATTGCTGGGGGGCAAATATTCGAAGTGGATAGTCATCCTCCAAGAGTTTGACTTGGAATTTACAACTGCCAAGTCTAAGAAATCACTTGTCTTCACTGAGTTGTTGTATTCTTTTCCATCCACTGTTGCCTCCTCTCAGTTAGAGGATTCCATTCCAGACGAAACTCTCTTCCTCATTAGCACCCTCGATCCCTGGTATGGGGATATTATTGTCTACTTGCAGACTTCCTCCTTCCATCCCGAGACCTCTAAGGATGCTCGCCGACGGATCCGACATCAAGCCCAACCATATCGCATCATTGGAGACACCCTACACTGTCTCGGTGTTGATTCTGTTCTTCGCCGATGTTTGACTTTCAAAGAAGCAGAGAGAGTTCTAAATGACTGCGACTCAGGTGCATGTGGCAGTCATATGTCTGCATATGCCATCGCACAGAAAATCCTCCATGCTGGCTATTTCTGGCCCTCCATTTTCAAGGATTGCATTATTGCTATCCGTTCGTGCAATGAATGCCAGATTTACCAACGGAAGATGCGTGCACCCCCTGCTCCACTGCACCCCGTTGTAACCGTCGGCCCTTTTGCCAAATGGGGCATCGATTATGTGACTTGTAACCCTCGCTCGGCCGAGGGGCATGGGTACATCATCGTTGCTGTTGATTATTTCACGAAATGGGCCGAGGCGATGCCTACATTGTCAAAAGACAGTCAGACCGCGGCACAATTTTTGTTCAACTATGTTATTTCTTGGTTCGGAGTACCCCAAGCCATCGTCACTAATCATGGAAAACATTTTCATAATCACATGATGACCGAGTTAACAACCCAATTTGGCCTTAGGCATGATAGTTCGACCCCATACTATCCTTAGGCAAACGGTCAAGTGGAAGCCGTGAACAAGGTTTTGGTCACGATGCTTCAAAGAATTGTTGGCATGCATAAGTCAAATTGGCATTTGATGTTGTTCTCTGCTTTGTGGGCCTACCGTATCTCTGTGAAGGATGCCACTGATTTTACTCCTTTTTAGTTAGTTTACGAACTAGAGGCGACCCTTCCTATTGAGTGTGAGATTCCTTCATTAAAGATAGCTGTCGAGTTTCTCCCTAATCTTCTTTACTTAGAACGGACGGATGAGACTCATTGTCTAGCCTCCTTAGCTATTGAAGCTCAGAAGAAGCAAGTGAAACTCACTTTGATAATACTGTTAACCCCCGCTCTTTCATTGAGGGAGACCTAGTACTGCTCTATGATCAAGCTAACGATAAGCTGGGGGTAGGAAAACTCGAGCCCATGTGGCACGAGCCCTACACTGTGAAAAGAGTTTTGAAAAAAGGTGCCTACGAGCTTATTGATTATGAAGGAAATCCCCTGGATAGGCCCCGAAATGGGCTTTATCTCAAAAAATATTATGCATGAGTCTAGGCACTCTCTTTTTGTACGTATGTATGCTTTCAACGGTGTGTTGTGTGTGCATGTTTGTTATATTTTTACCTTGGTATATCGGCATGATTGCCGCTTATTGGGTCTTTTGCTTCTTGAACAGATGTCTGGATCGCCTTACGTTGGTTGCACTGATGGTGCTTCCCGTAGTACACGTAGCTTGTCGTCTACGGCATGGGTCATCTACGATCCTCATGGTGAGTTAGTAGACATTCAAGGAGTTTGTCTAGGTTGTACAATAAACAATGTTGTTGAATATAGTGCTGTGATCGAATTGTTAGTTTAGGTGATTAACCTCAGCATTCGCACATTGGTTGTGAATTTGGACTCTCAACTTGTAGTCCACCAACTCAACGGCTGTTATTCCGTCAGAGATCATCAGATCATAAGGTTGTATTTACGTGTTAAGTTATTAGAAAGGGATTTTGATTTCATTACTTATCAACATATTCCAAGACGACTTAATACGTTAACTGATGCATTATCTAATTATGTGTTGGACAGGCATTTTCGTAATATGTGAATCAACATAATAGAAGAAGCATAAAGCACAATAAGACCATAAAACATGTATATATATGTGTGTGTGTGTGTGTGTGTGTGTGTGTGTGTGTCCAGAATGTTTGCACCCCATGCATCATCAAAAAATAATACATGTTTGTCTGAATACATCCGGAGACAACATCTCTCTCAAAAAATATGCATGAAAAGAAAAGCCTGGAGGTTTGGTCTCGGTGGTGCTCATGGTAGCACGTCACCACTCGCACTAGATGCCTCAAGAGCTAGTGAATGCGAGTTGGCACCCCTACTATGTGCCTCTGGTACGCTAGCGGGACATCCGCTAGCCAAGCATAATCTGGGATCCCTCGAGTGATAGCCTCGAGGTTATATATAAGCTCCCCTCTGTCACCGCCCTCCTCCTGCTGCTGCCACTACTGGATGTCTCCTCAAAACCAGAGATAGGCCAGCTGAACGTTATGGGCCAACATATGCATATGCATAAAAGGGTCATTAGGACAAGCATGTACTGACAAAAAAAAATAATAAAAATACAAAATCAAAAAATGAGGACATACCAATCTCCTCGTCCCAATCCTCTCCATCCAGAAGGGGAAGGTCAGGGTCTCCAGTGAAGTCTGTCCCCGCATACGGCCAGACTTCCACCATGTTACACTAAAATTTGTCACCATGACTATTTGCAGTTAGTATGGCTCCATCAACAGTCATGCTATCCTCCTTGGTAAGCCTTATACCTCTGCTCTCCATGTCAAACTTCAAGAAAGAGAGAAAGTCATTAAAAAACATGTTTATCTCTGGATACGCAGTTTCTCTCTACCTTACCTGCGTGTACGCATCCCAAGTTCATTATACTTGCATACTTGTACGCTCTGTATGTCAAGGGATGGGTGCGTACTCCTGTAAAGGTCAAAAGGTGCGAGTTTCATCTTAAAAAAGTTACTTGTGGTCATTTCTAAAGCATTCTAGAAGATTGTTTGATGTTTATTGAGCGCCTCCAGATGGTTCACGTATCCCTATGAAAGAGGAATTTATCCCATCAAGAGAGGAGCTACCCCATCCAAAAGAGGGGCTTATCCCATTGATGTTGGACATGATTAACTTCCTCTAGAGCATTATAAATACAGGCATTGGGCCAGAGGAGGGGAGGTTGAAAGCTGAACATTCCAAAGGGTAGATGCTGCTGGAATTAGGACTTCCTTGTAGAAGCTTGTGGGGAGAGATTCCTATCCTTTCTTGTTTCATTTGGAAGTGGGTGAGCTTGTCAAAGTAGAGGAAAACTCTTGTTGGACCCTGGGAGGAACTTGCACAACACCAAGGCTCAGGTTTTAATGGTTTCTTTTTTGTTTCCTTAATACAAATAAGTCCATTCTTCTCAATGATTTGTTGTTAATGAATTATTTCATATACTCCTTGGTCTATATGTTGAATATGCTTTGTTTTATGGAATATTCAGGTGTTATGTAATCGTTTGATTGTTAGTGTATGCAGGTTTCAAAGTGAAGGAGGAGCTCATCTGGATCAGCGAGGCTGGACTGCTACAATGAGCGTTGGATTTGAGGTAGGATCGAAAAACACTTGGTTTCTCATAGAATAATGTATGTTTAGAGAAGGATTTCTCTTAATTGTCTTGTTTGTCACTAGAGAGTCTTAGACTCCTAGGGAGGTTAGTTTTGTCAGCAAATTAACTCTTTCCGCATGACAAATTGGCGACTCCACTGGGGAATCCATTAATGTGAATGATTTTTCCTTTGTGTGACACTTTGATCTGAAAAGAGTCATTGCTTTTTTGATTTTTGGCTGTTTGACTGTGTATTTGGGTGGGCTAGCTTAGATTGAAGTTAGATTTTAGTTTTTCTTGATTTTTCAGTAGTACGCACCCTCTGAGTTGAGCACAGTGCGTACCTGTGTGCACTGCATCTTTGTACACAGAGCGTGCACGCACCTGTGCAAACAGGCTGCCTGCGTACCCTGTCAAAAATTGAGAAATTTCCATTTTTTCCATTTTTCCCCTTAGATTTTATCTTTCATTAGTTTTTACTGCCCAGATCCATTGGTTATCTGTCAGAGATCTTCACCTGAACTTGTTTCGTTAGCGTCAAGATTTTTAGTGAAATTCATAGAAGTTCTAGCCTTAGGGTTTGATTTTTGCATTGGTCCTGTAGTGACTTTGACTTTAGAAGTTGTGAAACCTTGGATCTCTCTGGTTTTGTCATTCTTCTTAGGAGTCAGACTTGTCGTAAAGTCTACCTATGTGAACAACCTACCTTTGTGTTGTCTATTTGCGGAATTTCGAAGAAGCTTGTTGATTGAAGTTGTGAATTTCATTCTTAAGAAAATAACAAAAGAGTTTGATTTTTGATTTTGACTGGTTTATGATTCTGCGTGAACTGGTCCTTGGTTTGATTGTTACCGAGTAAAACAACCTGGAATCATCTTAGTAGGCTTTTACCTCTTTAGATTTGCTTTTAGGTAAATTTCCTTTTGATTGCTTTTGAGTGAGTTTTTCATAGATTTTTATAAATTTTGAAATTGCTTTGTTAAAATAGTTTTATATGCTTTGTTAAATAGGAAAAATACAAAAACATCTCCTTTGCAAAGTTTGTTTTAAGTAGCATTTGAAGTTTTTGAAAGAAAAATGAATTTCCGTGCAAGTAATGAGTGGTCATGTGTTGTATGCTTGGAAAAGATAAAGAGATTGTTTCTTTGATTATCTGTTAAGAAAGTTGCTTTTATCAAAGTTTGCATTCTCCAACTCTCTTAGCTAGGGAATTCATTGAAAAAGGAAAAGTAGTGTAAATCATCCTAGGTGCATCTTTTTAGTGGATTTGAGTCGAGTCTACACACCATCAGTTTCATCTCCACTACCTTTTGTCTTAAAGAGAAGCCATAAAATTAACGCTTAAAGTAAAATCAACTTAGTAACTTTTCTTTTACTAGGGCTCTGAAGCACCAATATAGATCAGGCTAGTGTCTTGGAGTAGGAGAGTAATTAACTCTCCCAGACAGCAAAACCAAACAAGTAGCTTATCTTGTGATAGGATA
>APFE030685124.1:39677-51948 GCA_000404065.3 Pinus taeda | reverse complement strand
GGAGACCTTAAATTCATGGTCACTGAAGCATCAATAGTAGCTGCCACAGACTTGCCCCAGGAAGGTGAGCGTTGGTTTAAAAACAAAAGTCTGGACGAGCAGGCATGGAGAATTATATTACGTAACCCAGGTATGGACGTTATTGTATTCACAAAAGGAATTCTTGTTCATGCATTAAAAGAAGAGTGGGCTAGCTTACTGTTAATCATTCAAAAGTTTATCACTTGTGAAGGCCGATTTAAAGCAATGTACATGTATCATACTGGGTTACTGATGAACTTCTTAGAGAACCAAACCCTTAATCTGCCCTATTTCTTATTGCTAAGCTTGAAAAATATGAGCACCACAGTCCAAAAGAACATAGGGGACATAGAACCTCATTTATATCGTCATCGACTCGTGAGGATTCTAATTGAAGATAAATTGAGGAAAAACAAAGATACCTGGGAACGGTTTCTAGTAAGAAACTACTTTCAAGAGCCATCTAAGGCACCTGAAAGCAATACACCAAAGACACCAAGAAGGAGTAGGAGAAAAGAAAAAAGTGCCATAATCCAAGACTCTCCTATTAGGAAAACTAAAGAAGTTGGTCAAAAAGAGAAGGAGGAAAGAACTAAGGACATAAAACAGAGAAAATTGAAAGGAAAAAGGAACATAGAATATGTCTACCAATCACCAGAGTCATCTATAGAGGAAGACTATCAAGTGTTGTCTGAGAGACTAGTGTATCTTCGAAAGCAGGCTGCTACAACTAAGAAGAAAGAAAAAGGAAAACAAAGCATGGAAGAAGAGAGTACTAGCCAACAGTATTTAAGAAGAAGCAACAGACTTAGAGGAAAGTGGAGGAAAACACAAGTAAAAGGACCCCACTTCATCGACTTGGGTGGGGAAACACTCAAGAAACCTCCAGCTGGCCGTAGTCCACCTCATCCTCAGCAAAATATTGAAACCAGTCCTCTAGATGTTGATGTAAGTCCTTCTCGGCCAGAATTAGAAGACAGTCCTCCTCCTCAACAAGACTTTGAAGTCAGCCCAAGGAAAACACCCGAAATAGATCCAAGTCAGCAAGAGGTGTATGATTACCTCGAATCCTTAGAGAAGACAGCTGCAGGCCCGAGCACATCATCCACTCTGCCTCACATAACACAAGATGGACAAGTCCAATCCTTGAAACAAGAAGTGTTTGAACTGGAGGTTTTAAACAGGAACATTAAATAAGAAAATGAAGCATTAAAGGAGCAAAGCAAAGTGGAAAAAATCATTCATGATAATACTATGCTACATTTGGGACTATGGCAGAAAAAGAACAATAAATTAAAGAAAAAGTGCAGAAAATTGAGCAGGGAATTAATCTGATCTCAAATTCAGATGTTTGATAAGGAAACCCAGGATTGTGGTAGCACCAAGAAAGAAGAGAAGAGGACTGGATGTACTAGCAGAGGCTTCAGAACACATCGATTAAAGGGGGATGACTAAAATTTTGGTTGCATGAGGACATGCAACACCTTCACAGTGGGGGTATGTTGAGTCCCAAACTTGCATCTTCCCTATACACATTTTTAGCCTTTTTTTCCAGTTACTTGAACCTCCAAGTTGTCAAATCATTGCATATTAGTTTAAAAAGAGCATATAAAATGGTTTTCTAACTACGTCTTGTGACTACTATTTGATTTAGATTTTTTCTCAGTCAGCTGTGCAATCTTGTCACTTTCCACAACCTTTTTGTTGAATTCTATGTTACAGGTGTCTACTGGAGAATCCGCCCACATGGGCAAGTTGCAAATGATTTGGACATGGAATGTGTCCCCTTTTTTCAGCCAAATCACTCATAGGAGACCTTGGTCAAAGACAGTCAAGTGGTGGTCAACCTAAGAGTTTTACGGTGGCAGAACTCTGTTTTTCACCATCTGAAGACTTGCATGGAAAATTCCTAAATCCCTGGAGGCATGCTAAAACCTGCGGACTACTCCGTGAACCAAATCTAACAGCCACCCTCCTTGAATTTAATTTTCACGGCTACCATATTGCTAGATTTCCGGACGTGGTTATTCACGTGTCTGTTTATCAGTGCAGATTTTAGGAAGTAGTTGTGTCATTTCCTGTTATAAAGAAAGCATTATCATACACATATTAGATAGCTTTCTGTATGTAATTTTGACTGTTTTACGAGTCACTATGATGTGACTTAATCCTTATGCTATGACTGCATTTTAATACATGAGAAGACACTGTTTTTAAGCTCAATTCGTGGTTGATTTCTGATTGGCCGAGGTTGTAGAGGGCCCTTGTACACCAAGGTTTTGTAATTACTGTATAATTTCATGCTTTCTTCATTTACGTTCCTGATGCCATAATCGTTTTCTTGTATATATTACACTGCTTATGGTATTCATGTTGATTGTTGTCCACAGTTTCTTTTATGCTTTCTAATGACCGTTAACTAATTGGTGTCTTTATTTCAGTTTCTAATAGATAGCCCGGACAAGTGCACATAGCTTTTTAATGACTAATGACATGATGGAATTATCTTTTCCTTCTGCTGATTTATTTTCTTAGTTTTAATTCTAGCACTGTTTATTTCTTTCAGTTTTGTTTTGTTCAGTTACTTTTCTGCAAGATAGATATTAGACTACAAATGTCATTTTTAGTTACCTCCTGTAGCCAAAGCGAGTCAAATGGTGAGGGATTGAAGTATGAATGCGTAGTTTGATATTAGTTTTTTTTTTGCAAGTTAGTGATTAGATTACTCATGTCATTTTTAGTTACCTCCTATAGCCAGAGCGAGCCGAATGGTGAGGGATTGAAGTATGAATGCATAGTTTGATCTTAGTTTCATTTTATGCAATTTAGATATTAGATTATGCAATTTTTTTATGATTACCTCCTATAGCCAGAGCGAGTAGAATGGTGAGTGGTCAGAATATGAGTTGATGTAATATGATTTAGTTTACATTTCTTACATCTTTTGAATTGCTTTGGGTTTAGTTTTCTTTTTATACAGCAGCAAGGATACTGGGTTTCATAGTCACTAGCTCACTGTTTGGTTTAATTAGAATTTAGGTACATTTTTATTTTCTCTTATTAATTTATTTCATCATTGCAAGTTCGAAAATCTTTTTGAAAACTTTGAAGTTTGGAAATTATTTTGAAGGTCACCATTGCCTTGAACATTTATATCCATACTTGATTTTTAGAATTTCCATCTCACATTAGGGAATCAACAAGAAGATAAACCCAAAAACAAACCAAAAATAAAAAATGACAAAGAAGTAGGAAATCAGTTATCTTGCATATATAGTGCACTTCACTTCAGTAGTTTACGACTCCCAGATTGACAATTTATATAGCAATTTATGACACACTAAATTGACCAAACAGGTGCCCCATAGGAAGCTACAAATGGTGGAATTACTCTACAAATTATATCAACATAGCTAGCATATGTTATACACATAAGGTCAAACTTATAGAGGTTATGGTTGTATGCATAGTAGATTAGATGAGAGGCAGAGATGCAACCATCAAGAGTGTTTTAGAGCTACTAGATAGGGAGAGAGTAAGGTAGAAGCGATGTAGATCTAGATAAGGCATGAGTAAATAAGAATCCCATATAAAATCAAATACATAGGCTCAAGGTAGTCAAAAGTACTAACTTATGGTATGTGAATGCGATATGCATTTTTTCCAGATGCCTAGAGGAGAAAGAGTATTTACATGGAGGGTATAGAGTTTAGTTTGGCTTAGGGGGAATCACTAGCTAAGAAAGAGGCTACAAATCAACAATATAGGGTGACTCAGTTGGAGGTAGAGAAATAGGGTAGTAAAAGACTAAGTGATATTGTAATGATCAGGTGCTCAAAATTATGCTCAAAAATAAAAGTGTTAGAATCTTGTCAAACTCAGCTTCAGATTGAAGATCTCATCATTCTAAATGCAATGGTGTGAATGGCGGTCAAATCCGAGTTCGTATGAAAAGTTAGAGCAAGTCAAAGTTCAAGTTTGACTTGTGTATGTGGTAGGATTAGATGACATGGCAAGGGTCCTAGCGAATGGGGAAGCACCAAGTGGAAAGTTTCCATTGGGTCTCGCATATCTCATATCGGGTAAAAATAAAGGATGCATGACAAGAATCGACCCCCTGTAGTTTCGGTTGCGATTTGCGAAAATCACATATCGCACCCAAAAATCCAATGTTATTTGTTACCACTGATAAAGTTCCAATTGCGATTCCTACCTCGACGTGATACTTTATTGTGTTAAAGTTTAATGTCCTCACGGGTCGATGATATCGTATCACAACATTTTTTTGTGTTAACAGCCCACAACTGATTTTAGATTACAATGGGCAATAAGACCCTAGATGCAGGAATTTTATATGACACAATTTAATACCTTGGTGGGTCCATAATACCGCAATCATAATGTTCTTGTGTTAAAAAAACCTTCGGTTATTGAACTTCACTGATTGCGATGAGTGATGGGTTCCGAACATGGGATTTTATATGTTGCAGTTAATTATCTCCGATAGGTCTACAATATGGCAATCACAATGTTTTGTCATTCCATAAGAGCCTGCAAGACTTGTTGATTGTGATTTGCGATATGGCCGACAAGATATAGCCTGCCTTATGGTGAATTTCTTGCTCTGTTAGTATATTTTGGAGTGGAAATGGGGTTTTTAGTCAGTTTTGGAGCAATTTGTGGAAAAAATAGTGGAAGAACTCGGAGAGGTCATAACTTCTTCAGTTGTTATCCAAACTGGATGCAAAAAGAGGCTAGATAGCCATTTTTGAGTATTATGAACTCATTGAGACACTTTTGAGATGCATCTAAGCATTGTAAACACGCGTTTGTTGTAATTTGAGCATAATAGAGAGGCCCAATCTATTTGAAGATGCGGTAAGGAGATGTAGCCCAAGAGGGGTGAACTCCTTTATCATGTGCTTGTTGTGTGTTGTATTTCGATTTTCCTTCTTGTTATTTGGCTACTATTTAGCATATGTTTTATGTTAAATTGTTTCTAATAGTTACAAAAGAAAAGCTCATGGGAATCAATTAATTAATCAAAAATATTGAATCCTTAAGCACTTAATAAGATAATGATAAGCATTTTGGGTTTTATTCTGAATGGGGAACTAACACAAAATTATTAATTTGCTCCATTTCAAATCAAGTTGGTATCAAAGAACTCAATTTTTCTTGCTATATTTTCTTTGTGAAAGAAGGATTTAATTATTTGCAAGTTTATGTCATGCTTACAAGGTTAAAGCTCAAAAGAGGTGAAGGAAATCTAGTTAAAAGCCTTGAAATTAGGTCAAGTTGAAGAAGAGAAAGGTTTCCAAGATCTTCTACAAGAGTACATACTCAAGTTGCAGAAGTTGCAGTTGAGCCTCTAGAGATCATGTCTCATGAAGGAGAACCTATCACGATAGAGGATGAGAAGACCATCAGAAATGAATTCTTTGATGTGATAGATATGGTTAAGGTCCTCTATGAAGAGAGGAACAATAGGATGGAAGGATAAAGTTCCAAGCCTCCCAATGGAGAAAGCTCTTCAAAAGGAGGTAATGGAAAAGGAGGTAATGGGAAGGGAGGAAAACCTCCACCATCTCCACCATCTTCTTCATCTTCTTCTTCAAAATAATATTCACCCTCTTCCACTAATACTCATCATCATTCTTTGAAAGGAACTAGTAAATCACCTTTTCTATAATTTGATGTCAAATTCGAGTTGCCAATCTATAATGGTGAAGTAAATAAAGAGAAGATGAATAACTAGATTCATCAGTTGGAGGTGTATTGTAGAAATCGGAACCTTCAACAGGATGATATCAAAATTCAATTTTTTCAGTAAGAATGGATGGTGTAGCACTTGTATGGTGGGAATCAAGGACTCAAGACGAGATAAAAAAACATGGTAAGATCTTTATTTCTTGGAATGCTTTCATTGCTACTATAAAAATACAATTCTACCATTTAGCTCATATGCAAAAAGCCATCATGAACTAGCAAAATTTCATACAATTAAAACATCAAAATGTGGAAGAGTATACTCACGGGTTTAGAAGAGCTATTATGCTAGGAGTAGACTTACAGTCACAAGATTCCTTGCTGAAATACATAGGAGGGTTTCATAGCTATATCTGACATACCATTCTTATGTTTAGTCCCACAAATCTTGATGAGGTCTATGTTCAAGCTACACACCTCTAAGCAAGAGGGAAAAATATGCAAGAAGGAGGTAAGAAGAAGCCATTTCAGAGTGGTGAAAAAGGGAAGAAATTAAAAGCAAAGTATAAGAAAGATGCTTCTATCAAGAAAGAATGGGAGAAACCTATGTGAAATAATTGTTCCAAAGTGGGCCATGATGAAGCACATTGTTGGAAGCCTATCCACTATTACGACATAAGAAATCTAAAAATAAAGAGAAATATAGTACAAAGGTTGCTGCTCAAGATGACTTGGGTTTTGACTCAAGCGATGAAATGAAGATTGCAACCACAGTCATTCAAGGGAAAGCCATGGAAAAGACAAGAAAAGAGAAAGTTGTGGCAAGCACGAGCATAGAAAATAACTCCAATAACATTTCAAATGAGTAAAATAGAATAGAGTTGTTCCATATCAGATTTATTTCCAAACACACCAATATTGATACATTGTTTGACAGTGGATCTAACTAAAATTTAATTTCTACATATTTGGTCAAGAAGTTGAATCTAGAAACCATGCCTCATCATAAACTATATCCGTTGGGTTGGATAACCAAGGATGCCAATTTGCAAGTCATAAGGAAATGCATTTCCATGTTTGTAATTACTGCCAATTTCATTGATGAAGTCGAATTAGACATTGTTCCATTAGATATTGTTGGGATTGTGTTCGGAAGCTCGTATATGTATGATAGGAAAGTCGGTTTCCACCAATTTGAGAATAAATACCATTTGTTCAAAGATGGAGTGGAGTATATTGTGAAAGCCCATTGCAGAAAGCTTAGACTGTCATTAGCAAGTGCAGGGGAAATGAAGTGACTAGTCAATTCCAACAAGAGACTCATGCTCCTTATAATCAAGTAGAAGAATGAAATGGATCAGGAATCCTTTTTAGGTTGTGATGTGAAGCTGAAAGCCGAATTGGTGATGTGGTCAATCAATATGGAGACATGTTTCAAGAACCAAAGGAATTGCCACCAAAAAGGGGAATTTAGCATGAAATTTAGCTACAACAAGACTGTTCACTCCCAAACATCAGTAAGTATCGAATGTCAATTCTGCAAAGTTTAGAAATTAAGAAACAAGTCCAGGAATTATTAGATAAAGGTGTAATTCATCCATCAAATTCACCACATGGTTCACCAATTGTATTGGTACCCAAGAAAGATGGAACCTGGTTCATATGTGCAGATTATTGATCTTTGAATAAGATTACAATAAAGAGTCGATACCCACTGCCCATAATAGATCATTTGCTAGATCAGTTGAAAAATGAAAAATATTTCACTAAATCACACTTGAGAAGTGGATGTCATCAAGAAAGAATATTTGAGGAGGATATTTGGGAGACTGCTTTTAAAACCAAACAAGGATTGTTTGAGTGGCTTCTTATGATTTTCAATCTTTACAATGCTCCATCTACATTCATGAGAGTTATGAATGATGTTTTAAGATCATTCCTTGATGAGTTTGTAATTGTCTATTTAGATGATAGTTTTATATTCAACAAATCACGAGAAGAGCACATTAAACATCTAATGAAAGTTTTGGATATCATAAGAAAACAACAATTATTTCTGAAGATGTCTAAATGTGAATTCGGGAAAACTTCCTTAGTGTATTTGGGCCATATAGTTGGAGGAGGTGAGCTAAATATTGACCCCTATAAAGTTTCGGTCATTAGGAATTGGCCAATACCCAAATCAGTCAGATAAGTAAGGAGTTTTCTAGGAGTAGTGCAGTATTGGAGGAAGTCCATTGCCAATTTCTCTTCCATAGCAGCTCCACTACATGCTTTGACCAATATGAAGGTTGTCTTCTAGCGGGGAGGAAAACAACAAAAAGCATTTGATGCTTTAAAACAAAAGATTAGTTTAGCCCTAGTTGTAGCGTTGTCAGATTTGAAACAACCATTTGAAATACAAATAGATGCAAGTCACTACACCATGGGTGCAGTACTTTTATAGCATGGTAAGCCCATTTCATTTCATTTTGAGATTTTTAATGGTGATGTTATTAATTTTCCTACATATGTTAAAGAGATTTATGCAATGGTACAAAGTGTGAACAAATGGAACCATTACTTGATGTGAAAATAAACCATTATTCACATTGATCATCAACCTTTGCAATAACTGCAATATCAAACCAAATTTCAGTAGTCAAGGCACTTTCATTGGATGGGATTTTTACAGAAATTCCACTTGGTAATTAGGTACAAGAAAGGTATTTATACCAGAGTTTTTGATATTCTTTCTATACAAGTTATTACACTCAAGAATCATTCTATTATGCCTGAAAGTTATGTTGAACAATATGCACATTATGTTGACTTTCAAGAGGTATATTCAAGCTTGATTAAAGGCCACCAGGATGATGAATGAGATACTGTGTACATGATAATTTGTTGTATCATTTGGGAAATCTTTGAGTTCCACAAGTAGAGAGAGTAAATGTCACAAGGGAAGTGCACACTTCTCTTATTGCTAGACATTTCTGTGTAAGCAAAATAGTGGAAAATATTTAGAGGTATTTTTACTGGCCTCGTATGCTTGAAAGTGTGTCACATTTTTTCAGATGTTGTTCGTTGTGTATAGTCAGTAAAACTAGAAATAGGAAGCTAATATTATACACACCACTTCCAGTGCCTTCACGACCATGGGAAAGTGTTTTTATGGATTTTTTAGCAGTTCTTCCTTTATCAAAGAAAAGTCATAATTATTTGTATGTAGTTGTGGATAGGTTCAACAAGGTGTGCATATTAATGGCTTGTAAAAAGGAAATTATAGTTAAACAGATAGCTCAACTTTTCTGTCAAAAAATGTATGGGTTCATTTTGGATTGCCTACTTCTGTTGTAAGTGATCATAATTCTCGATTTGTTGGGAATTTTTGGTCAACTTTATGGAACTTGATGGACACAAAATTGAACAAAACTTCCATCCACCAACAAATGGTCAAACTAAAGTGGTTAACATGACAATTATTCATTTGCTAAGAGGATATTGTAGCAAACATCCTAATTTGTGGGATGAATAGTTGCATTATATTCATCATGCTTACAACCGAGCAAAACATTCTTCTACTCTAACTTCGCCTTTTGAGGCATAGCTTGGTTATTTTCCTAAATCGCCTTTAGATTTCATATTTGAAAAATATGTAGCTATAGATGGACACAGTGACAGACAAAGAAAATAAATTCATTGAGAAAATTCAGTTGATTCACCAAACAGTTCAAGAATAACTAGAAAAGGGTCAAGGCAAGTATAAGGCAAGACATGATAAGCATCGTGTGGATCACCAATTTCAAGTAGGTGATGAAGTTTGGCTATACATTAGCAAGGAAAGGCTTCAAGGTGAAGGTAAAAAGTTGAAGCCAATTCATTATTGTCCATCTAAAATTCTAGAAAAGATTGTTAATAATGCTTTCAAGCTTGATTTGCCTTCATATATGCAAATATATTCTATTGTTAATGTTGAAAATTTGAGATTGTATGAACCTCCTTTGGTTGAAGATCAAGAAGATAATGTTCAAATTCCATCTATTGAAGACTTTTCTCTAGAATTCCTTGATGTGCTTCAGCAAGACACTATACTTGACAGAAGGACAAGGACAAGTAAAAGGGGAAGTATTGATTACCTTTGGGTGGGTCTCAAAGATACACATCCATCAAAGTCCAAATGGCTTGAAGTGGGGAAGATGAGGGAATAGTACCCTCATCTATTCAGTAAGTGAATATAAATATTTTAGGGTCCAAAAGGCTTCTAGTGGGGAAGAATGATGAGGTGCTCAAAATTATGCTCAAAAATCAAAGTGTTTGACTCTTTTCAAACTCAAGTTTACATTGAGAGAGCTTGTCATTATGAATCGAACAATGCAAACAAAACCTAAATCCATGTTCGTATGCAGAAATTAGAGCAAGTCAAATTTCAAGTTTGAATTGTCTATGTGGCATGATTGGATGACATGGAAAGGGTCCCAACAAATAGGGAAGCGCCAAGTGGAAGGTTATCTCTGGGTCCCACATATCGCAGATAAGGGGAAAACAAAGGATGTAGGACAAGGATCGACCCTTGGCAGGTTGGGTTTCAATTTGGGATAAGCACATATTGCACCCAAAACTTCGATGTATTTGTTACCACTGATAAAGTTTTAATTACGATGACTACTCGAATGTGATACTTTATTGTGTTATAGTTTAATGTCACAACGGGTCCATGATATCACATCGCAACATTTTGTTGTGTTAAGAGCCCGCAGCCGATTGTCGATTGTGATGAGCGATAAGACCCCAGACGTGGGAATTTTATATGACACATTTTAATACCCCGATAGGTCCACAATACCACAATCACAGTGTTCCTGTGTTAACAAAACCTTTGATCGCTGAACTTCACCGATTGCAATGAGTGATGGGTTCCGGACATGGGATTTTATATGCTGCAGTTAATTATCCCCGACGGATCTGCAATATCACAATTTCCATGCTTTTCCATTCCATAAGAGCCAACAACAGTTGTTGATTACAATTTGTGATATATTCGACAAGATATAGCCTGCCATGCGGTGAATTTCTCGCTCCGTTAGAATAGTTTGGAGTAGAAATGGGGTTTTTGGTCGGTTTGGAGCAATTTGTGGAACAAATAGTGGAAGAACTGGGAGAAGTTATAACTTCTTCAGTTCTTATGCAAATTGGATGAAAAAAGAGGCTAGATATCCATTTTTGAGTATTGTAAACTCATTGAGAGAGTTTTAAGAGGCATCTAGGCATTGTAAACACACTTTTGTTATAATTTGAGCATAATAGAGAGGCCCAAGCCATTGGAAGTTGGACCAAAGAGACATAGCCCAAGAGGGGTGAACTCCTTTATCATGTGCTTGTTGTGTGTTGTATTTTGAGGTTCTCTGCTATTATTTTGGTGTTGTTCAGCATATGTTTTATGGTAAATTGTTTCTAACAATTAGATAAGAAACTCTCATGGGAATCAATTAATTAATAAAACATTATGAATCATTATGCACTTTATAAGAAAATGATAAGCATCTTGGGTTTTATTTTGAATGGAGAATTAGCACAACATTACTAATTTGTTGCTTTCCATATCATGTAATGATGGAAGTTGTGGTAGAATAAAGAGATATCAAGGTACATTACCTTAGACATGAGTTTGATATGAGACTTTCTAGAATTTGAGCACTTACCACGTATCTAATCCAACTCTTGCTAGAGAGAGACTAGCTATAGGAATAGTGCATCTAGTTGCAATGATAACATGACCCGGTGGCATAGTTAGTCACACAGAAGATTGTGGTTGATCCAATATGGGGTATTAGTATAGGGCTAGTCATAGTCATGACGTCTCTACACTTCCCAAGTATAGAGGAGATACTGAAAGGGATACAACTTCATATGATTAGGTAGAGAGATGATACAATATCCATTATTATATAGATCTACTTCATATCATGGTGATAATTGAGAGGGATATGTAGATTTATTACTTTTGGCTATATTTAGCTACAACTAAGACATATGTATAAAGATTAGGCAATAAGATCAAGTATTGGCAGACAAACGCCTCGATAATTGGGAGTGATATAAGGAGATCAACACTTGTAGGTTTTACAATAACACCTAGCATTGTGGTGGGGTCATTATATATAATAAGGTATAAAGGCTTGTTAGACACAAGATATAGGGACCTACTCTATCACGTCCATCAACACTTATGCCTCCTAAAACTCATATGATGTGTCAATTTGAAGGATTCACTTACCATTACTAGGTCTTTTGAGTGGAGGACAATTCTTCACTTTTTGTTTTATAATCCTTATAATTGTTGCACAATTTTCATCCCATCCTGTATTATTTTTCCTGAGTTGTTTATAGAATATCTCCCTATCAACAATTCAATGGAATTCAAATATGAACCCATTCATTGAAGTTCTATTATCTTCATAAAGTGGTAGGAAAAACTACTAGACACTAGCTGGAAACTTGTAAATCCATAGAATCTATTGTTGGGAATATTGAACATTCAAATTGTTGAATCCTTCATTCC
>APFE030685124.1:3246-39657 GCA_000404065.3 Pinus taeda | reverse complement strand
GGCTTGCCTGCATGGGATTGCCTCAATCCACTTTGTAAAGTAATCTGTTGCTGTAAGAATCCACCTGTGCTGGCCTGAAGAGGAGGGGTTGATTTCTCCAATGAAATCCATGCAATCTAACACAACCCTTATTTCTTCCAAGGCCCCAGATTAAACAGTTGGGAACCTTTGTTTCTCTACCTAGCTACTTGATCTGCCAAGATTAAACAGTTTGGACAGATATCATTCTCTATACTACAACATGGAAATTGAAAACATGGCATGATCCAGATTAGATTATTGGACCATCCATCAAAATTAAGTTCTCATCAGGACTGATGCAGTTATTGCCTTCTTAGGGAAATATGAGATCTTTGCATTTGTCAAAGCTGAGCATATTTGGACCTTTGATATCCAATCATGAAATATGAAACCTATTGGTATAGGTATCCAACAATTCCAATAGAAATGATTTTATTATCTAAAGGGTTGAAATCTATTATATTTTCCACTAGAGGAGAGACCATACACTTCTCTATGACCTACATTAACATGGATGTCACTAACAGATTTAGAAGTTATAAAAACATACTTGCCAAATAAAACCATTTCTCCATAAACCTCATGTCCCTCTACACACTCACCTTGACCCAACCCAACCCTCTATGTATAGATAATTATATAAACATGTGTATGACAACAAAATTGATTATTATCATAGTTACTATGTGAGGAATTTATAATATTAGCACATTGCTTGCAATACGTGTTGAAGTATGTGTTATCATTTCTTAAGGAAACTCGCAACTTCAACCTCTAAGACCAAAATTGTCCTATGGTAAAAAGTGTGAACACATACCAGCATAATTTTACAACCAAAACAAGACAATAACTTAATTTAACCACAAAACTCTTAGAATTTTCATATGCAAAGATTAAAATGAAAAATAAAAAAATAAAATAAATTTGTTCAATACTTAGCTAATTTTTCACTTGTGACTCTTCTAGGTATAGTAAATAATATAATAGAACCCACCTTGACCAGGGATCGTAAAAAGGATAGCCAATTTTCTTTCCTGGTCTAGGTGTAGTACTGGGCTTCGATGACTACTTAAAATGTTGATCATGAATATTATCCCAAAGACAAATGCTAATAATTGTATAGTTTTTAATTATTCTTAGGGGAAAGCAACATAAATACCCTTCTTTTCAGCTACTTCTCCTTTAGCTTTAGGATTCTGCTCTTTGTTATTAGGAGTTTTCTCTATGGGCACAAATATTCTAGGTCCACCCTTTTTGCCTCCATGATGTACCTAAAAGACGGGCTCAATATGATAAATTCATAAGTAGACAAAAATACAAATACAAAGAGAAGTTGTTAGCTATCAAATGAAATATGCTATAAAATCCACTTTACAAAGAAAATACTTCTTCTAATATTCAACTCAAAATAAACACCATTAGTATCACCAAAAAAATTATTATGCCTAATGCTAGTTCAAAAATCTTTAATAATAATATCACTATCTTAATCTTACTTTCATATAAATAATACATTGTCTAAAACCCCAATATAATTCTTAAACATGTATACACCATCCACTGTTAAGTAGTGAAAAAATTCTACTTCACCAATATAATAAAACTTCAAATTATGTATTTAAAGGTTGACGTTGATTTTGTGCTCCATCGGATGTTATATTTTCTTTCTTATCACTACCGAGAGAATTAGTAGACAAATTTGGTAAATGTATATTCTTCCCAAAAGCTGGAACATTAAAAAAAGTAAATTATTGGCCATAAAGCAGAATAAAATATTGATATGAAGAATTACTTCATATTTATCATCATTCATACCTTGGGTGTCTTTTGGTTGTTATCCTCATCACTATCATCTTCAGGATCATCCTCTTCACCATTAGATTCATCCTTATCAACACTTGATCCTTCCATGTTCTGCCACTGAAACAATTATAAATTTCACACAAAAAATTTCAAGGATTGAAAACATCGAAAAGGTATGCCTCAAATAGAAAATTACATTAAATGTGGAAATGGTGAATGCTTTTATGCAGTAGCAAAAACATATATTAACTACTGATTGTAAACATCTATTTATAAAAATAAGAAAATTATTCAGTTGGCTCTTTGTTGGCCATCCTAACTTTTCTAAGGCCTTCACAATTTAATGTGATGCAACATGATTCAGAATTAGGGAAATGATAGTGGAAGAAAGAAAGTTAATAGGAAGTTTAATTTTGGTGAGAAATTGAAGTCAACCTATTACAAAAACACGATAGCAATTATGCTTGCATTTATAAAATTGTGACAATAGCATTCCAATCACAATGGTATTAAATACTTACACCAACAAAAACAACACTAATAAGAAATGGGTTTCCTTCCTACGCTAAGTTTAAACATGAATTTCATCAATCTTATTCACACTATTCCTCCATATCCTTCCATTCAAATTTCATTTATAGTCTGCTAGCTGAATCCATGTATTCTCCCACAACAACACAACCAACTTCCTACCTACATAAAAATTTCAAGCCCTAGAAAATTAAGAACATGAATAATTCTTGTTATTACTGTTGCTGCAACATCCCCTGCAAAGGCATCTAGGTGTTGGTCATTGTTGGAGACTTTGATTTTTTACTATGATAGCATGATACTAGATTCTGAACATCTCTATAGAAATTCATATAATTCAACATTCACCCACTTCAATGCCTGTTGTCCTTCTTCATCAAAACCGTTGGATTGGGATGCAGAATTCTACGATCAACTGTAGAACCATATTGGTGGCAGAAAGCCCAAAATGAGTTGGTATTTTAAAGAGAATGGTTGGATTTATTCAACTATGTTTCGAACACCTATTAAGACAGATCAGATAAACTTATTGATACTTTACAGGTGTGATATGACCAATTTATGTGCTTGTATCTCAGTTCCTGTATTTGTTTCTATGGAATATACATACGTTGGTGTCATCTGAAGGGTTTTTATGCCATCTGAGTTTTGTCTCAATTTTAAATATTGTATTATGTAATGAGTGATGGCAACATAGAATACAACATCATGTTCACATAGGCAATGTTTTCCCACTGACAAAAACCCACATAAACTAGGGTTTGATATGCACATTGAGAAAGAGAAGCTTGAGTTTGTGTACCTTTAGTTTCAAGTTATTTTTGTGACCTTGAGATATGCACAATTGAGCTTAGCAATCTCAACGAACATATTAGACCAAGTTTGGATGGGGTCACACTACTCTCTATAGACTCAATGCATCATTACACACAGTAGCACAAATAAAATGAGTTGATAAATTAAAATCATAACAATATTAATTGGGTTGTAGAATACACATCACTTCTCTCCATGTAAATAGTGGATGAAAAATGCAAAGCTAATAAGATTTCTAATACCGAAAATATATATTATCATGTGATGATTACTATCATAATTTGTAGTTTCCATCCATCCTGGTAAGGGTAGGGTTTTGCCTTTCTTCTATAATGGGTTCTTTTGGTTTCAACACTATCCTAGAAATAGAACACTACAATTGGAAATGAACATGCACATCAAACCATGATAATGTATCAACCTTAAGAATTCTCAGAGATCTAGTTTAGACGAATATCAATGTGCAAAGGAATTTCTAATGACAAAGTACTTGTAGAGTCTTGGTTTTTATTTTCTTGATTACTATTGTGTTATTAACTAGTTGAGGTGTGTAGGTTACACCAGAGAATATTCCATATGTGTAAAGAGTGGTTTTTCATGTAGACTTGCGTGAAGAACAGAGGCCTTGAAATCAATTGTAAATGCATAGACTTGACACTAAAGAAAGAAGAGAGACCAGAAGTTAATTGCATAATGAGTTTGTTTCAATGAAGTGAGTGAGATATAAGTCCCTTGTTTACGGAGCACAATAAGGGAGTTTACTATTTTCATTCCTAATGATGATTCAATAATAGTTCATTAAAATATCACTATAGAAGTGGTAACAAAATTCACTTCAATTAGAGATGATCTTTTGTACAATTTTCTAGTGCTCCTATGATCAAACTTTGTACTTTAGGGAGTTCCTTTGATTGTTGCTTTGACATCAGGATTAGTACATTATGATCTATTTCTTTGAATATGATGAAAGGTGATTCAAGAGGAAGAAAATTGAGATTTATCTCTTCCACTTTAGTTTTTATAGCTAGAGGCAGTCCACATCCTAAGATAAAGTTAGCAGACTCAATTGGCTGCATGTGACTACAACTTTCCATCTTAGGAGGTTGCATGAGTTGCTACATTGGTTGTGTGATTATGTTAAATTTTCCTACATAATCAATCATTTGTCTACATGGTTACATTGGTCATTTGAGTATGTTGGTATATCATGGAAGATTTAACAAGCTTATAGAATATGAGTTCTGGGTTCATAGTAAAAACAAATTAAGAAAAAGAAAGGTAAAAGGGGGCAATATTGTTACACCCCATTCTCATAATTTCACTTTGAGCATAAATTCAACCTAAAAACCACCTCCATCATTTAATATGGAAAGGAGTGTGTTAAACAAAAAATTAATTCAAGTCCTCTATTTTCCCGATAAAATTTTGCATATATGCATTGTTATACAATATAACTAACTCCCTTGCAAATTTCCTATGGTTTCTTGTACATTCCCACATGTTGAACAATTCACTAGTATCTCATGATCCCATCATGAAGCTTCAACATACCACACAATTAAATAATTGTGTCCAAATGTGGATAAATGAACTACAAGAAAATATGGATCATGGAAACTTAACAATTGAACCACAACCGAAACAAAGCTAGATTTTTTTAGTGCACTTTGAGAGAACAAACCTTTAATAGATAAATTACATACTTCTAATTTTATCAAACATCTAATAAATCTAAACTAATTGTTAAGATCCAGGTTATCTAGATACATTGTTGTAACAATAGATACATGCATGGATAGGGATGAGAATATCTACAAGGACATAGACACCCATTTTTAAAATGAGGCACACGTGTGCATGGAGATGCGTCACAAAATAATCGAATACAAATAGGATCATAAACCTAGCTATAATTGTAATTTATATCTATATTACATGAAATTGGAAAGAATACAAACACCAACAATCTTGCTCAACCAGTAGTAAGAGAAAAAACATAGCAATGCTAGGAGAAGTTGATTTTAGGAAGCTATTAGATGCTTGTTAGAAAAAAACAAGGACACAATAGAACATGGCCCGGAACCAATAAAGGAGAAGATGCACTAAATAATAAATGATTCTACTCCTGTAAAACATGTATCTTAAAAGAAACAATCCTAAACAAAATTGTCAAGAAGAGTTATGAAAATATGAATTGAATTTTAGAAAATTTGAGTCTAGTGTGCAAAACAAAACCAGTCTCATCACCAACATGCTTCATAGGAATTTAACTAATCAGGGAGAGAATAAATATCCAGGAATATGGTAGATATAAAGGCTTTGGTAGATTTGAAGGGTTTGATTTCAAATGATCATGGAACTACCAATGGGGACAATCATTGAAGGAAATTTCTTTGCTATTCACATAGAGAAAATATTGATAGGGAACGTTGATAATCAATTTTTTATCAACTGTCCCATTTATTTCTAGATATAGTTACACTTCAATCAGCTATTGATATATCTCCTCTCTCTATTAATATCAATGCTAAATGTCAATACTTTTTGTGTCTTTGTTAGCCAACAACACTGTTATTAAAAAATATAAAAGCTCCTTTGTGGTTTTTGGAAAGAATGGGCCTCCATCTTATGTTTGGCTTCTTTGTTAAATGGAAAATAAATTGAGGCTTATCAATCTCTTGTCTCTTTACTGGACTCATATATGTGATGTATGTTTCCTAGAATCATATTTGTGATGGTAATAATGAATAATATGCAAATCCTTTGTATCACATTGGATTTCACCTCTACGGGTGAATATATAATGATGGTTTTATATTTTATATTTTTGTAGATTAGAAAAACAAAAAATATATTTTTTTGAGATATTTTAAACTTCTAATCGATAAGCTTACAATTTATTCTCAAGTGCAATGCTTTGTATTGTAGTTTATACTTTGCAATAAAACCCAAGGAAGAAGAACAAAGAGCAATGAAATATAGGTAACTACAAATAATAGATTTTTTTTTTAACTTTATTATAGAAAAATTAAAAAAAAAATGACATGACAATAGCATATAACCTACAAAAGTAGAGAGGATCATAAGAAGCATTATAGTCTCTACAAAATATGAGAAGAGAGAAAAATAGCAGTCTATCAAAAATAAACCTCTAATGCATAAAGCATCTTATATGAAGATTCAACACTTACCCTACTCCTTGCAACAACATAAGTTGTACCGAAATCCTTCCCCTTTTTTTGACTTGTGCCTATTTGTTGTGATAAAGGTGGTGGTATCCATCTGGATAAGACACATAAAACAAATCCAATGATTCAAGATATGAGAATAAAATATGTAGCCCCATGTCATATCATATCACTTGACATATCCCTAATTAGGATTAGCTATAATGAGGATCCATGTGGTGTACATCGCAAATAGACCCACAACAAATATACTAGTTTATATGAAACATGCCAGAAATCTTTTGTATTTTCCAACCTATCATCTCAATGATATGTAATTACTCTTGGACACATATTATCTCCCACTTCCATTTATCATGATGAAAGGCTTTGCCCGCCATCTTTGAATAGTATCTCCCTACATTTCATAGTAGCAAACTAACCGTGAGCTTACCAATGACCCCCAGCTTCTTTCCTACCACACAGACAATATTTTGGTGCCCTCAAGACTGCCCACTAATATGTAATCAGATCTATTATTTCATAATGAGATATAGAAAAATATTTGTCAAGAATACAACGAAAGTGTAGCTTTATCCTTCTCACTAATTTACATAATAGCATGAACGCATGAACGCTAAAGTTCTCAACTGAGAAAATGAATAGAGCCACCAAAGATAACATGAATGCTCCTTTGATCCAAGGTTAAATAAGAATTTGAACAGAGGATTGTCATGTCCCCTTTCCATAATTTCTTGGTCAAATGTAAAACCATCATCAAGCACATAAATTTCCATAGTGTCAATCACGTGACTTAGATGCTCATCTTCTGGAGGAATAGCCTCAATTTCGAGAACATTTGGAGCTCAAATCTGCAGCGGAGAACAACATGTATGTTATGCCATTGGTTATAAGAAGTAGGTAAAAAATTAAAATACTTCAATTAGTATTACCAATATACTAGTATTAAACAATTGTCCTCAATTGGGATTTCTCCTCATAAGTAACGTAATGCGGTCAATAAACCATATTAGTCAAAACAACATTTCACAAATTGCAACATTTATAAATCGATAAGCTAAAACATAAGATATTGTACTTTTGTTTCCAATTGGACACTTGTGCATTTCAAGAATATATTGTAAATAAATATTTACAGTTTATACCTTGAATGTCTTTCTATAGATTTGATGGAATGATTTGGAACATTGTTTTAGGGAATCTATGCAAAGAGTTGACCATATGTCTTGATGGAAAAATCAAGTGCAATTTTATAAAATTATGTTTTTTTAGTATTGCTCAGATGTAATGCTCAAACTAATGAGCTCTAAGATCGTCTTGGGACAATGAACTATAGTGTTTGTCTCTAAGAAAAAGCCCCCTTTTACTGTTACTCATGGATATGATGGAGTGCCAGACAGATGAGCTCTTTAATTTATTTTTTGAAAAATAAAGATACAATGTGGTTAAGAAATATAATTACTTTACTACTATTGAGGGATAATATTAAGAGAGTTGACATGTTTAATAAGGGATGGGATTAACTAAATGGCATATATCATTTTCCTATTTAAGTGTTTTGGTAAAAATAAGGTATTAGTGGTATTGGTATGGCACATATAAAGATTAGATAAGTTAATTCTACCTTGTTATTAAGAGGTGTATAGTGTAGATCTCCAAACCCTAACTTTTTCAATTCTAGTCATATAGAAATAGAGATATCCCACATTACACTGTTAACTGATGGAAAAACATAAGGCATAAACCGATAACAAGTATAGTGAATCGTTACCTTTCAATTCATTACTGCATGTTGAACATCTCCTTGCACTATTGTCCCACAAAACCTATCGAAACATAAAATAGAAATAAAAAATACATTTGGCATAATTCTTTGGTCAATTAGCAATCAACCGTGCATGTCTGATAATATTTAATTGCAATCAAAATCATTATAGATGGAATTATAAATCAAAAATCATCCTCTTGGACATCAATAAGAAAACCTTTGAATGGCCATTACACTTCTAAAATTGCATACTTGCCAACACTTGATTCTCGAACCAATAAAGTGTTATTTTTTTTATTTTATTTTTATTTTATTATTATTTTTTTTTGCGTCTTGAAAGAATCTAACATATATATGGATTTAATCATCCCTTCCAATGACAATATCAATTTTACCTTTGCTAGCCATCTCTATCAAATATTTCTCATATTTTTCCAAAGCGTCACACTTTACCTTTAGATCTATTTTTTCATAAATTCAACAAAGTCGATGTTAAGACCAATTACCATCTAAAGGTTAAATGAAAACCTTAAAATTTAGAGTACAACATGCGTGAAAGTTTCTGCAAAGAATCCTCAGCTAGATGGTCATTGAAACCAAATTACATTTATGCTTCATAGATGAGTAATGATTATGTGGATTTAGTCTAGAGAGTTAGTCTACAAGTTTGTAGTTTATACAATGCTCCAAGTACATTACCTTCTTTCCACTAGTAGAGAAACATACAATAGGGTGGCATACAATGGTACAACATCCCTCCCTTCAATAGTTCTTATGGCATTATGAAGGTGCACTAGCATGTCCACGAATGCTAATGCATTAGAGGATTTAAAGAAGAAATGGTGTCCAAAAATGGTAATGCCTTAAAGGAATTAATACAACTATTAGAGGTGCATAAAAAGGTAGATGAAAATGATACTGAGTAAAATTTATTAAAAAGACTATCCGAAAAAAAATAAAAATTATAAATAATAATAAAGTTGGTGGTTTTCCATAGGATACTAAATTGGGCAAAGATCCCTTTGCAACATTATCAGATGTGTCATTTGATTGCACATGCCTCACACTATTGTAAAGATATTAAAATAAGTGATAGGTGATGAAATTAGTTCAAAACAAATAGGCTATACACCATATGATCCAACAAAGTAGAAGAATAATCATAAATGACATTAATGAATGTAATGTACAATTAATGGGAGTACTAGATTCATCGGTATAGTTCATCGTTGAAGATCTTAAACTTATGGCTGCAAAAAATATTTGATCACACTAGAACCAGATGCATCATTTGAAGCTAGTCATTTTCACTAGTTAGTATTTCATAGTGTAGTGTCATTGGCATCTATAATTTTGGTATAAGTGCCACACATGCACAAGATTCCTCTTCCAATTCCAACCATACCTATGGGTTGCGTAATTTTGAGGCAAATAATGCATTTACACCATCAGAATGAAGACTACATATTATCCAAATTAGAGAACTAGAAAAGAAGGATGAAAAACATCCCATAAAGGTCTCATTTAAAAAAATATAGAAAAATCATAGAAGGGGGAATGCCAAAAGGTTGTACCCTAAGAAACTTGAAGCTAAACCCCCAAACTTCATTAAGAAACCTATGAAAAGTTATAGTTTTGGTACATGCTACACACATAGAATCTCATTTACATCAATAAGAAAGCATCAGCGTGGCCCCAAAAGTACAATGTTATGAAACCATCTCACAAAAAGATAGAAAAGATATATGAACACCTTAGAATTCAGCCTCTTTGAGAGGGAAATCTCCTTTACATTACACAAATGAATAATTCTTGGATGATACAAATGCCAAAACCTCCTTTCCATATATAGGACTCTAAGGGGTCACAATATAGCCAAAGCCAACCTATCAATAATAATATAAGGGCATAAAAATAAAAATAGTGGGCTTCTATGGGGCATAATAATAACAATATGGGGACACTATGGGCACAGCAATAACAATAAGGGATACAATGACAATAGCAATGGGGGAATCAATAGTATTATAACGACCTAACATGCCCCTCTCCTTCAAAAAAGTTTTTTCCTCAATGCTTGAGTAGTTCTAGATGCTTCTATATAAAATTCTCATCGTCCCATTGGAAATATTCAATGGGTAAGTTCTTCCACTTGATGAGATACTCTGAAATTGATCGATTTCATAGTCAACGTGTTCTTTTTTCTTTCACTAATTCAGGTTCCAATATGATTTTTCCTTCTTTATCGAGTTCTGGAAATATTGTTTGAACTGGGAGCTTGTCACCTATAACCTTCTTTAAGCATGACACATAGAAAACTGGGTGCACTCGGGAAGCTACATGAAGCTCCAATTTGTATGCCATAGTATCTATCTTTTGCAACGCCTTGTATGGACCATAATACTTTGGCAATAATTTATTATCCTTCTTAGCTTGCTTGAGGGACATTTGTTTATATGGTTGTAGCTATAGGAATACCCAATCACCTACATAAAAACTTCTTTCATTGCAATGTTGATCTGCCTATTGTTTCATTCTATTCAGCGACAAGGTGAGGTTATCCTTTAAGAGTTGGAGAACTTGTTTTTGATGCTTGATGTGACCTTCCACTGCTTGAACCTTAGAATTTTCTCTCAAATATGATATGATGAATGGTTGATGATATCCATAAAGTGCCATAAATGGGGTCATTTTTGTTGCTGTATGGAAGGAAGTGTTATACCACCATTCAAGTAGAGGCAACCATTTGACCCATTGTGTCTATTTATCAGATACAAAGCAACAAATATATCCTTCCAAACATTTGTTTACTATCTCAGTTTGCTCATCAGATTGAGGATGATAAGACCAGCTATGAGCTAATTGAGTACCAAGACAAGAAAGCAATTATGTCCAAACATTTCCGGTGAAAATGGGATCATTGTCACTTACAATAATCTTTTAGTTTCCATGTAGCTTTTGAATTGTTTCCATAAATACGGTAGAAACTGCACTCTCTTTAAATCGATGAGATAATGCACAAAAGTGTATACTGGGTAGGTCTATCAACTACCACCATCATAACACTCTTTCCTTCAGACTTGGGTAAACCTGTGATAAAATCCATTGAAACATCCTCCCAACATTGGCTTGGAATGGATAAAAGTTGTAATATACCCAGGGTCTTAATTTTTCAACTTTATTTTGTTTGTAAACCAAACATTCGGCCACAAACTTTTGAATATCTGATTTAAGGCCATCCCAAAAAAATTCCTTCTTAATCCTATGGTAAGTTTTTAGAAATCTTGAGTCCACTCCTAAGGGAGAGGTGTGAAATTCCCTAAAAATCTTTTGTTTGAGTTGGGAATTCTTACATAGGTATAATCGATATTTGTATCATAAAAATCATTTTTCTAGCTAAATGTATCAGATGTACTGGGATATTGTTGCATATTTTGAATGAGTGCCAACACTTCTTTGTCATTCATACATTCATCCCTTGCTTCATCTATCCAATCTGGTTGGATAATAGAAATGGCACAAAGAAATGCTTCCACATCCTCATCCTTTCTTAAGAGTGCATCTACCACAACATTTGTCTGCCATTTTTTGTAGATGATTTCAAAGTCATAACCCAACGTATTTGTGACCCATTTTTGCTGCTCTTCTAAAGATAATCTTTCTTCTAAAAAGTATATAATACTATCATGATCTGTTTTTACCTTGAAGTGTCTTCTGATGCAACAAAGCTACAACTTTTCATGACCCTCGAACCAATGGTTTATCGGTCCAAATCATGGACGAAATCATCTATTACGCAACAAATCTAAGGGACCTAAAAATTAAAAATCAACTTATAAAAATGAAGTTTACACAATGCTTATCTACATTAAAACTCAGAAATAATTCATTAATAAAATATTTACATGAAAATTATTCTCATTCCTCACTCTCACACTCCTACATCATACATGCCTCTTAGGCTCTCCTCAATCTATACAAATGTATTAAAAGCCAAGTAGGTTCTATATTCCTTAGCAAACTCCAACAATATCTCTCTTGACTGCTAAAATATCTCATCCACATCTTAAAAATCCTCTAATTCCACTTTTCACTCAACTAATCCTCTATTATAGGATCCCCTAATCCCTACGATCTCTATGAGATCTTTACAGGTCTATCATCACTCATACTCTCTCCTAATTTATAATATTTACAATTAAAACTAACACACATATTATCCACTCAATTTATTAAAAATATAAAAATAAATTAGAAACATCACACCCCCTAAGTGAACCAAATATACAATGATTTTCTGAAGCAGGATGCTCCTGTATCAGACTCCCGATGTAGAAAAGAAAAATTCATAGACTCCTATCTATGAAGTCTGTCACTTTTCTATAGTAATGTGATAGCCCCAAGTCTCAATGACTTGCTACCTCCAGGATTCCAAACTCTGTTTTGTTGTCGGTCCTTCCATCTTTCTTCTTGATGCTGTTTATAATATTGGAATAATAATTCATCATGATTACATTGAGGTTCCACACTTGAACATTTTTCTTCCATATGTGAAATATATTATTGTTCCAACAAAATTTTCATTTCTTCAATTTCAACTTTATTATCATTTTCTATGCTTCCTTTGCGCCAAATTTGTTGATTTGAAGGCATATTGTCACATTCTAACTTTTGATTATCCAACCATTCTTCTAGAAATTTTAATTCTATTGTAATGTTACTCATGTTGACATCTGAAACTATTTGATGATTATCAACAACTTCAATTATTGGTTCACCTTCAACATCTTTAACATGTCTTGCATTCACAAAAAAGCTATCAGTTTTTAAAATACAAGAACTTTCGGCGTCATTTGATGCTTCACGCAACCTTTCACAATGGACTTTCTGGGTTTCAGAAAATCCTCTTTGTTGTGACTCAATTCCTTTGAGTCTCTAATTTTCCAACAAAGAAATATGTATTTGTTGAATTTCTCTAAACTTGTTTATCAACTTGGCATTCCATTTCTTTTACAATAGGTTCCATCTAACTCGTTTCCTCATTCTTCACCCATGTCTTCGGTCTTCATTATTTTTTCCTTGTAGCCATTCCATTAGTATGTCATGTCACGCTTTCAATTCCTCGATCTCTTTCTTCATCTTTTGTGGTGAAATTTATCATGTTCACTATCACCTGCAAAACTAACACTTTAGCAAGTTGTTTTCTCTGAACTTGGCGGATGGTTCACCTCACTTGAACCTACTCCTGAGAAATCCTTGCACCTCTTTGCCACAAGAAACAATTGTAGTAAATCTTCAAATTATCCTACAACAATTTGATGAGACTCAGGGTGTCGGGCTTCACTGATCATGCACCCATTACATTCAAAGACTCAAAAATTTTACTTGACTATTTGAGCCGAACTCTTAATTTTTACATTAATAGATCTAAACTTGAATTTTACATTAGAAAACTCTATTCCGTAGAAAATCATATTTCGTGGCTAAATCCACCCTTTACAAAAGCCCCCAAAACAACATAAACTCCTTTCCACTCTTTAAAGTTTTTCATATAAATCCTTTCTCTCATATAATATTAATTACCTCCGTATCACTCCATATGTTCACATGTTTCATTTAATCTTTAATAAAGTCACTTTATAAAAAGTGATGTATATTTTTCTCCTTTAAAGCTTATAATTAAAGTGAGATATGAACGTAGCTTCTTCAAACCCATTACTTAGCATGTAAAAGAATTAAAACCATTCGGTGGCTTCTTCAATCTTAAATGGTTATCGAACGCAATCCACTTCCACGCAGGTCATTGACACATTGATGCACACAATGTTTCATTGGCTCCAACATGTTCCAATGTGACATTACGTTCCCGTGTTTAGTGTTCCACACATTCAATGCAGAGAAAATTAACACATTTAAATACTTTATCGTGCTTGTAGAGCTAGTGTTTCTCTACATACCTCGGGCTTCCTTCTGACAATTATTTTGTAGATACTAGGTTCTCTAGGATCACAAGCGCACCAATGAAAGAATCAGTTGCAGCTTCCTCACGTTGTTTTAATGAATGGTGGCTCCAATTCATGATTTGAATTACTGAATGTTTGTCAGCAAGACCAGGCTTATCGCTCACTTAAACCAAATAGCTCATAATATCACTTTTCACTCTTGAACTTACCAGTAATGACGAATTTGCCAGAGTTTCTTCTGACTCATACTAAGTGTTGCGTTACTACACTTATATTTTCGTGGTGATTTCTTGAGTGATGGAATGCATCAACACTGGAAAAGATTTCCTAATTATGAAATTAAATACAAAAACATTCTCTGGAACCCGTTTCTTGAGGTGACATCCCATCGATTAGAAGAAATAATTTCCGGTGATGACATGCCATTATCAGGATGCATTAAACATCTTTGTGCACAGAATTAATTCAATAAAAATATAATATTTCCATACCTTTACAAAACACAGTATCTCATAGGAAAAATTAACAAAAAATCGTGCCAATGTCAACTGGCTTTTTCCAACGTTTAGGCATATTTCTTTCACTGCACTTAATTGTGGCTTGCCAACACCACGCTTCCAATGTGTCTTTTACCTTGTTGTCACACGAATTTCCAGTTAATTATTTTGTGTTCCTCTTTATCTACACAATTGATGATCAACAACGATTTCTGCTAGCTTTCCCATGCTGCTCCAATCTCTCCACATTGGTAAACAAGCCAACAATTTCTTGGAGACAATGGCTCTATGACAGAAATCCACACAATGCAAAATTCACAAATTTCGGCTCCGATAGCATTTTGATGCAGTAAATTTGCAACTTTTCATGACCCGTAGACCTGTGGTTTATCTGTCCAACTAATGGACGGAATCATCCATTACGCAACAAATCTAAGGGACCTAAAAATTTAAAATTAACACATAACAATGAAGTTTACACAATAGTTATCTACATCAAAACTCAGAAATAATTAATTAATAAAATATTTACATGAGAATTATTCTCATTCCTCACTCTCACACTCCTACATCATACATGCCTCTTAGGATCTCCTCAATTTATACAAATGTATTAGAATCCAAGTAGGTTCTAGATCACTTAACAAACTCCAACAATATCTCTCCTGATCCCTAAAATATCTCATCCAAATCGTAAAAATCCTCTAATTCCACTTTTAACTCAACTAAACCTCTATTCTAGGTTCCCCTAATCCCTATGATTTCTATGAGATATTTACAAGTCTATCATCATTCATATTCTCTCATAATTGAGAATGTTTACAATTAAAATCTCACACACATATTTTTCACTCAATTTATTAAATATATACAAATAAATTAAAAACATCACATCCCCTAAGTGAACCAAATATACAATGATTTTCTAAAGCAGGATGCTCCTGCATCATCTTCCCATTAGGTAGGGTCACAATTTCTTAAGTGCATGTAGTATTACCAACATTTCCTTCTCATAAATAGCTTTGTGTAAATACTTTCTTTTGATTGGACAACTTTTGAAAGCAATGGGTCTTCCTTCTTGCATTAAAAGAACAACAATTCCATTTCCTGAGGCATCACATTCCACAGTAAAGGTTTTTCTTAAGTCCGATATAGCTAAGACCGGTGCTTGACACATTTCCTCTTTAAGATGTTTAGAGGCCTTCATTTCTTATGGAGTCCATGAAAATGCATCTTTCTTCAATAATGTTGTTAGAGGTGCTGCTATTCTCCCATAATTCTTAACAAACTTGCGATAATACCCTTTCAACTCGATAAATCCTCGTAGATGCTTTATGGATGTGGGGATTTTCCATTCCTTAATAGTTTTAATTTTTCTAGGGTCTACCTTAACACCTTCATGAAATACAATATCACCTAGATATTCCACCTCTTGTAATCTAAAGAAACATTTGGAGATTTTTGCATATAATTGTTTCTCCTGCAATAGTTTGAGCAGCCTATCAACATGTTGAACATGATCATTCCAATACTTGTTGTAGATTAGTATATCATCAAAAAATACTAACACGAATTTTCTAATGAAGGGTTTGAAAATGGAATTGATCAAACCTTGAACTATAGAAGGTGCATTGGTAAGGCCAAAAGGCATGACCAAAAATTCATAATGACCCTCATGAGTTCTAATTGTTGTTTTTGGAATGCCTTTAGTCTTCACTGTGATTTGATGATATGCTGAATGAAGATCCAACTTGGTGAAGTAAATTAATCCATGCAATTCATCCAATAATTCATCAATGACAGGAATGGGAAATTTATCTTTACTAGCGAGCATGTTAAGCTCGCTATAATCTGGACACATGTGCCATGATCCATCCTTCTTGTGAACCAATACTACTGGAGCAGAAAAAGAACTTTGACTAGGTTGAATTATACCAGCCTCTAGCATTTCTACAGCCATACATTCAATTTCACTCTTTTGGGCATAGGGATGTCTATAAGGCCTGATGTTTGGAGGAACACTTCCTGGAATCAAATGAATAGCATGATCATGGTAATGAATAGGTGGGAGGCCTTTGGGAGTCTCACATACCCTAGAGCAATTCTACAAGACTTTTTAGGGATCTGGAGAAATAGATGATTTGGATATGGAACCTCTAGTGAACATAATTCTGCAATTATTCCTAATTGTTCTTTCTTTAGAAGTTTTGTCATTCCGTTAGAGCTGATTATCCTTCCCAGTTTCCCTGTGATACCCCTTAATTCAACTTCCTTTCCTTCTAAAGAAAATTTCATGAAAATTTCTCTAAAATTAAAAGCTATTTTACCCAAGGATTGTAGCCATTGGGTTCCTAGTACAACATCAACACCACCCATTGAAATGGAAAGCATTGGGCTATTCAATACATATTATCCCATGGATAGCTTGATATTACGGCACTTTCCTGAGCAGGTTATGGTTCCCCCACTTGCAACGATCACTTGACACACTGGTGCTAGACATAGGAAGCAATTCAATTCCTTGGCTATATTACAATGAATAAAATTATGGGTACTGCCTGAATCAATCAACACTATTACCTTTTTCTTCTTGATATGCCCTTCTATCTTGATAGTTTGAGGAGTGGTAATTCCGGCCAATGCATTACAAGATATGGTTGGATTCATTTCTTCTTTCTCTAGGGTTTGTTCCTGGTGTATATCCTCTTCCTTTTCTTCCTCCTCTTCACAATCTATGTAAAACAATTTCTTCTCGGCACACTTATGACCTTTAGTGTATTTGCTATCACAACTGTAACAAATTCCTTTTACTCTTTTTTCTTCCAATTTTTGTGGTGTCAACCTTGTAGGTTGTGGATGGCTAAGGGCAACAACACTTCCATCTTTATGACTTTCAGTGGTAGACATCCTTGTTGCCATAATTTTTCTTTCCATTTTTCTTGCCATCCTCATCACCTTCTCCAGTGAATCAGGTTCCCAAAGGCAAACCTCAGGTTGAATGTTCTCCTTTAAAGTCCCTATGAGCACATCAATCCTATGCTCCTCTGGAATATCTCTTACCTTTATATTCAATTTTTGGAAGTCGTCGTTGTGCTCCATCATTAAACCCTTTTGTTTAAGATTTATCAATTGGCTAAAAAAAGTGTTGCTTTTTGTATCCTCATAAAGTGCTATCATCTCATATGTAAAAATAGCCTAAGTGACAATTTGTTTACAAGAGCAAAGCCATCGATACCATAAAAACTTATTTGGTTCCAAATATAAAGTTGCAATGCATACCTTTTGTGTGTTTTGGACATTATGGAGATCCAAAAATTCCTCCATCTGTAGTATCCATGTTACAGGATCCTTGCCATCAAACTTCCTCATATCGATCTTTAGAACATGGTGGTTCTTCGATCCAATGTTAGAGTTTATGAAATCATGATTAACATTTATTTTGTTCTTATCATGTGTTTAGTTTACTACCCTTTCACCATTAGTATGCATTTCTTGTAGAAGTTTTTTCATATCTTCCATATTAGCTTCCATGCCATCCATCTTAGCTTCCACGTCATTCATATTAGGTTCTACGCCTTTCTTTAAACCATCCATCTTACATGCCATACATATTAGCTTCTACATGTTTCTTTAAACCACCCATCTTAGCTTCCGTTACCTTTTGTGCGAGTATAATTTGTTGCACTTGGTCTTGTAATTTTGATATATCATATTGCATTTCTTCCTCTTCTTCATGAGCCATGCTAGAGCTTCCAAGTTGCTTACTAGGTGTTTCCATTTTCTTTCATTGGGGCATCAATTATTGATAATAATGCTTCACTATGCCCTTTGAATTCCTTCAAACTAATTTTTCAAACCAAACTTATGCAAAAATTAAAAAAAAAAGCTCTACACCTTTTTTCACTTTGTAGGAGCTCGATATTGAAATGATCGTAACTCTGTAATTTCGAATCTCCAAGGGATGAAATTGCAACTTTTAGGATACGTCTATGCTCTCTTTCCAATGCCACTAGTCTGATCGAAATTGGATTCTCCCAGAAAGAGTTATGCCCCACCTCCCAAGATGACCTGCATATATATATATATATGTTTTCAGTAGAGCGAACTTGTATGAAGTGCCATGTGTTACTGTTTCAACCTTAGGTTTTAAAAATTATACACAAACAAAACACAGTCCATTTTCTTTCTATAAATTCTTATGAAATTTCAATATGATGTTCAGAGATAAATTTATGATGATTTTACGAGGGTCACCTATTTAAGATGTAATTTAAGAGTATGCATAAACCCTAAATTACTCATATCATATATATGAAAATGTAGCGATCCAAGATCTGAAATTTGGACCCGAGGTTTAGACCAATTTATTCTCAAATGGGTTTTTTTTTAGCTTTTGAAACCTTATAGCAAAAAATTTATAGCGAAACTTCTACAGTGACATGTTTTATATGAAATTCTGGATCTTGCAAAAACACTAACTTCCTCAACTCATATCTCCAAACATATAGCAACATAAGCGCTGAAATTCGCATCTCAGGTTTAGCGCAATTTCACCTCTAATGGGTTTTTTGTTTAGCTTCTGAAAATGCACAGAAAAAAGGTTATAGCGCAAATTCCACAAAGACCTGTTTTGAGCAGAAAAACCCTAGAATCCAAAGCTCTGATGCATCCAAAGCTCTGATACCAAATGTTAGGAAACCAACTCACAAAAAGATATAAAATAAATATGAACGCCTTATAATTCAGCCTCTTCGAGGGGGACACCTCATTTACATTACACAAATGAACAATTCTTAGATGATACAAATGAAAAAACCTCCTTTCTATATATAGGAGTCTAAGGGGTCACAATATAGCCAAAGCCGACCTAACAATATTAATATAAGGGCACAAAAATAACAATAGTGGGTTTTTATGGGGCACAATAATAACAATATGGCGACACTAGGGGCACAACAATAACAATAAGGTATACAATAGTAATGGGGAATCAATAGTATTATAGGGACCTAACATACAACCCCCTTGTTAACATAACATAACAACAAGACATTCCTCTACCTCAAGTTCACCCCTTGGCCTAGGAGATCATGCATTTGCAGAGAGGAGAAATATGAAAAATCTAGTGAGTTCATTTCATAGAGCCTTCAATATCAAAATCACTACACTAAAAACAACTTGTGGACATCTCATTGTAGTTGAGCAGGAGCAGGACAGAGCAAGACGACAGGCCTAGTTCTTTAAAATTGAGATAGAACAAAGGGACCAGATTGTTCAGGTAGATGAGAAGATCGAAGTGTAAATTCAATTCACAATGTGCAATAGAGGAAATACATGCCATTCATAGAAAAAAAATATTCCTGAATTGAAATGCTAGAGCAATCAACTCTGCTCTATGTGTTTTCAACAATGTACAACTTCTTATCTCTAGGCGAAAAGCATTGAATTTAATACTACATAATAGACCATTCATACCTACTCATTCTACCTTTGTTGGGTCAGGTGCACATGTTCACATTATACAAGAGACAATGTTGCAACATGGAATGATCTCTCATACTGCATACATATAATGAAAAGTGTTGGATTATCTGGAATCCTATTGGTAGGTGTCAATATTTTTGGAACTTTATAATAAACAAATGAAGCTCCTTGCAATTAATGGATACAACTGGGTTCCTTTTATACTTTCTTAGAGATCACTCAAATAGAGGAAAATGACACCAATATTAGCTTTACCTATGGGAATCAGTCACAATGTCTACAAAGAAGGTGTTAGGTCTTCGATACAAGTTCATTACTTGTATCTAAAAATTGCATTTTGAACCTAACACTTATGGGTCTCTCATTGCCATTCCTTTATTATTTGTATTGCATAATCATAACAATACATTGGGAATTAGAACATAGTTCCTATTGGGTAAAGGGGTCTTAGTCTCACCCTTTTTAACACAACGAGAAATGACTATATATATATCTACTCCAAAGGGAAATTAGTACAATGTGTTCAATGTATCAGACTTGGTGTAGGTTTTAACCCTGTACAGAAATTACCTGCATACGAATTCTGCATAAGAATTCTAAAACACAGAAAATAAACAATGTGAGATCACAGCACGTAAAACACATATACACAGAGGTTTACTCCTGGATCCCAAAACCGGGACTACCAACTTGATTTTTCATTATGTTCCTTTCAATGTTACAATACATATTATACATGCCGAAGCATCCAATACCATGGACCGAAAACCATCGCGTCCAAAAAACATGTGGAAAAAACATGCACAAAACCATATGTGGGTCTGCCCAACCTAACATAGGGTCCAAAACCAAAATTTTCTAGGGCGCTGCCCCAGACCCCATAAAGTGGGGTTATAGGTGCCTTTCAAACACCTTGTTAACTACATGGAAAGAATATAACACAACCCAACACTTGGTAACAAATAAAAATGAATCAAATGTGAAACTTGAATCTCAACTAGATACCACTAATGTCAATACATATGAGAGTGTTGGGCGCAACCCAACTTGGACATATTTTGGGCAAGGAAGCCAATTTTTTGCTATAAACAGCACATTAAAAAATGCAAAGTGGACCATGCATCAGAGCATCAAAGCATGCAAGGACCGTGCAACAAATGCATTGCACAGTATGGGGGCTTCACAGTGAAGCCCCTTCCTTTTTGTAAAAACATATAATATTGTATTAGTTGAAGAGTTTTAGACCACAGTCCCTTGTATTTTGGAAAACATCGTATGTGTTCCATGGTAATGTAGTGATGCAATGCATCAATGTAATAGTATAGAGGGATGAATAAAGACAAGGAAATAAACATCATTATTATGGAAATCATGTATTGAATGCTTGAGCCTATGTGATTGGGTTTGGTGGTGAAGGAAAGGCACTAGAGCTGAGTGCACAGAGGCCTAAGTCTATAGCTGAGTGCATAGGTCAAGAACTATTTGTTTTACAAACTCTATATTATAAGAAATAATTCTTGTGGATGTAGTCCCACATTAGGATGAACCACGGTAAACTCTGTGTCTACATGTGTTTATTTGCTTAATATCTGCACTCCATTTTAGTGTTGTAAAGTTTATGAATGTTTTTAATATGTTTAAGTGATAATTGTAATTTTGTGAAGTAAAGTATAACAATGAAGTATTTTGTGAAATTCAAAGTAATAAGTAAGTGTTAAAGCCTAAGAAAATACAAGAGTTGCACAACAGAATATCTCTCAGGCGACAGAAACCTAGTTCTGTAACCACCCATAATCACTTTGGGTGATATTGCAATCTTCTCGCAAGTCATTGCCGAGAGGGCCAGTGGTTGTGGGTTTTGTTGTTGCGCAGCAAACTATGAACTTGGGGCATCCCAACCTAAGCCAACAAATGGTTTCATTTCTGGGACTAGGATATGTTTGAGGGATATATTTGTGTGGCATCCACTGAGTAAAGAAATCCAAGATTGGGTAGAAAAGGAGGATCCAGAGTTTGCAGAAAAATAAATAGAAGCCCCTGTCCGTCATATAAAAGGTGGTTAGACAAATATATATTTGAAGATCAATCCAAAATCTTCTTCGGTTCGTTTCATGTCGAGATATATGAGTGGGCATCTAGATTGACAGAAAGAAAAGACTGCTTCAAAGTAGATGAACCTAAGGAGTGGAATCATGAATTAATACAACGACTCAAGAACATCGACAAAAGGATCTCAAGAGTTGTTGATTTCTAGATTGATAGCATCTTAGGAGGATTCATTACTAAGTTCATGGTAGACTCAATTATGTCCTAACGTGAAGCATAATTTTTTTTTCTAAGGACCACAAGGTAAGTTCTTAAAGAATCTAAACCTTTGGATTAAGATGCTTTTGTGTGAAAAGGGGATTCTAAGAATGTAGTCAAATTATTAGTTACTTATGATTAGAAGATCCAAAGAAGAGACCGGGACAATGCGAAGATGAAAAGTATATATATAATAGACACTAGGAATAGATGTCGTGGCCAAGATCAAAAGAATTTTATAGAAGCTAACTATAGCCCTCTATTAAGTGAGTCTGGAAGCAAAGAAAATTTTCCTGAGAACCCTGAAGTAACCTCGTAGTATTAACCCTTCCAACCTGAAAGTTTTCCAAAGCTAGAATCAAGTCATAATCAGGATATTTTGGGTTTTCTCCATCACCCTACCTTACAGATTCCCCTCCCCCTCCCCCACTATGAAGAAATATAGTCGATGATATTGAGATGCCAATTTTGAAGGGACTGGATCAGAGGATCCAGAGGAAGTTTGGTTCTTATGTGAATAAGTATGGACAACGAAGCAGGTCCATGATGAAGATATGAAGAAAACATAACTTGTTACAACATTTTGGCATAGAGCATTGGTATGGTACATGAAGTATGCAAGCAATCAAAACATATCATTTGTAGAAATTAAAATACAACTAGTAAATGAATTCAAGAAGACGAAGTCTGAGTCGGAGGGCATCACAGAGCTAAAATAAACCAAACAAAATCGTACTAAGTCTATTTCGGAATTTTATCAAGGATTCCAGATACTATTGGATTAGGTGAGCTTCGAAATAAATTTGTAGCACAATAAATATTGGTTTATAGTTGTGATTCTTCCACATATAAGATTGCCTTTGTGAAAAAAAAAGTTAGAAACTCAAGCCGAAGCCTTAGAACCTGCGATGAAGTTAGAAGTTTCATCGATAGGGGATACCCGTGTAGGTATGCAACAGATCCGAAGTAATCTAGAAAATTTGAATCTACAAATACAAGACATGAAGAAGAGTAATGAAGCTCGAGAAGCATTATGGTGTACGAAGTGTGAAGGAGAATGCCATTCTAAGGAACATTGTCCTCTCTTCAGAAGCTACATGGCTAGTGGAGCATCGAATCCTTTGAACCCTGGGTCTAGCTTATGGTCTAAGATATGTAAAACTAGGGGTGAACATCATGCTGAAGGCTATTATCTGTTGCAAAAGTATGTACAGACTCCAAGGAATCTGTATTGTAAGTTCTACAAATCAATGTGACATGATGAAAACAATTTTCAAGCTTATGAATTAATGATGGATTGAAATTCTGATGCATATAAGATGCAAGCCAAAGAACATGGAAATGAGGAACATGGGCATCATAGTGGTCAAGTTGGTTGTCAAGGTCAAGGTCAAGGTACTGGTCGAGGTGGTGGAGCTGGTCCAGGACGAGGAAAGATTATTAGTTATAACTATGGTCAGGAAGGACACTTAGAATGTTAGAATCCTACCACAACATGTATGTATTGCAAATCTTTTGATCATGTAATTGAACAGTGTGTGGTACTTATTGAAAAAAGTGCAAGAAAATAGGAACCAACAGCTGATAGAAAACATCCAAATGATGATTGCAGAAACAAGGGTTGACGAACCTCACATAAATATTATAACAAGAAGTGGAGCTGCAACTGGGGATGATAAAGAAGATGGGAAGAAGGAAGTTTAAGCTACATGGGTAAGAAAGACTACTGAAAAAGTCCATCTGTTTGATATTTAAAGGGAAAAAGAAGTATTTATGGAAGTGAAGCAAAGCTTTATGGATGTGGGAGCTTCAACATATAACGCATAGAAGAATTATAAGAATAGTTGTGATCTATCATCTTCGACACAAGGCCAAGCTAGGAAAATAAAAGAACAAGATGAAGCATATCATGTAGATATTCTAAACTTGGTTCTTCAAACTTGTATGAAATTGTTATTAGATCAAAGAGCTATAGAATCACTTCAGGAATTGATAAATTCTTATGCAACTAAAGAAGTACTACAGAGTGAGATGCGTGAAGTTAACAATTTACATAGACAAAAGAGAACTAGAAAAGAAATGAGGGTTAGTGCACAAATAATAGAATATGACATGGACCAAATTATTTTAGATATGGGATCTAAAGCTAATGTCTTAAGAAATAAAACATGGGAATTAATGGGTAAACCAAAGTTGCAATGGTTACATATTTAGCTAAGAATGGAGAACCAACAAAAGATTGTTCCTATAGGAATATTATTAGGCATTCCATTAGATATTGAAGGGGTGTGCACTACTACTGATTTTGAAGTGATAGAAATTGCGGATGATAGTAACCCTTGTCATGCACTAATTGGACTAGATTGGTCATTTTCTAACATGGATATAATCAACTTAAAGAAGAGGAAAATGATATTTGAAAGAAAAAATCCGAGAGTCATTGTTCCATTAGATCCATTATAAGGAGCAACGTATACTGAACCATTTAAATAAGAGTGATAGCGAAATAGACATAGAAAAAATTTATTAGACAACTACCAAAGAATAAGAATGGATTAATCCCACTACAGATCAAAAATTGGGCTGGGAACAAGACTGTTCCTGCACTTCAGATTCAGAAGAAGAATTGTAAAATTGGAAAAACATGTTACATGAAGTGTCAACAAGGTGATGTGAAAATGTTAGTAAAGCACTTCGATGTATGATAGTTAAGGTAGGTGACTTTCCTTTTTGTGATAGTTTGAGTAATATGAATACTTTTATGGAAGAATATGAGGAACAGGTAGCATAGTGTCAAAGATTGTTAGCTCTAGATCTAGCATTAAGATATACTCCTGCTAGATGGTGGGTTACACATGAGAAGAATATAGGAACTTGGCAGGATTGTCAAAGGTTGATATGGATAAGGTTTGGTCAGGTACAAATAGAATTGGGAGATAAATATGATGGTAAAACTGACCCTAGAGAGCACATCCATCTATGTGTGACTGCATGGAAGGATATTCTACAAGAAAAATGGGTGCATGAGTTCATCCATACATTGGTGAGAATTCCTCAAAATGCGTACTTGGAAATATAACTTCAACATGGTACTACAAGTTGGGAAGAGATGGTTCATGGGTTTATATTGACATTTAGCTTCGAAGATGATTGTCCATATATAGATTCATCCCTTCAGATAGTTAAAACTAAGATTTTTGAGAAGGAAATTCCACTCACTTGGCATCCTGATTGGGCTGTGCAGCTACATAATGTATTGGAATGCTACAACATCACTGCAGAAGAAGATGAAGGCCCTCACAATATTGGCATAGCAGAATATGAAGGCTACTGCAAATTGAATGGACCTAAATTAGAAATGCATAATATAACAAATCCATTAAAGATAACGAAGGTGGATATAGGGTTAGAAGGTGAGAGGAAGTTTGCAATGATAAGAGATTACTAGGATGAAGAAATAATCACTAAGGTAACAGATCTTTTACATGAATACCATGATTTATTCCCCACTAAGTTCTCAGATATGAAGGGCATAGTAGGAGGCTTTGGACTTATGAAGATTCCTTGAAAGCCTGATGTGAAGCATGTAAAGCAAAGATGCTACAGATTGAATCCAAAATATAAGGAGAAAGTAAAAGAAGAGTTAGATAAAATAATAGCACTGGGTATCATTGAAATTGTGGATGAATGCAAGTGGGTAAGTCCCATTGTGGTCCATGAAAATAAGGCTAAAGGAGAAATCAAGATTCGTGTGGATCTAAAGAAATTAAATGAGACACGTGTGCATGATCCTTCCCTACACCCTTTATAGATGAAGTGTTGGATAGTGTAGGTGGACAGGAGGTCTACTCATTCAAAAGATGGTTTTTGAGGATACCATCAGATTAGAATTGCACCAGAAGATCGACATAAGACTACCTTCACTACAGAATGCAAATCATGTCAATATACAATGATGCCTTTGGATTGAAGAATGCCCCTACCATATTTTCAAGAGTGGCGGCTACAATATTCAAAGAATATATTCACAGGTTATTAGAAGTATACTTTGATGATTGGAGAGTATTTGGGTTATTGAAGAAACATGTTGCAAGCTTAAGACTGATGCTCGACACATGCAAACATAATTATATTTCTTTGAATATTAAGTGCATATTTTGTGTACCTTTTGGTATATTGTTCAAACATATTGTTTGCAAGCAAGGATTGATGGTGGATCCTACAAATATTTCTATTATTGTGAATTTACCTCCACCAAAAATAGTGACGTAGCTTCGCACCATTTTGGGACATACAAGATATTACAAAAAATTTATCAAAGGATATGCATAGATTACTGCGCATATGGAAAAATTGCTGAAGAACGATGTTACCTTCCTATGGAATAAAGAATGCCAATAGAGCCTCGACACACTAAAAGAAAATATTGCAATTTCTCCTATACTGGTATTTCTAGAGTGGAATAAGGAATTTCATGTTCATGTGGATGTTTCATGCATAGCTTTAGGAGTGGTGTTGGAATAGCATGGTGCAGGAGAAATCAATCACCCTATAGATTTTGCAAATAGGAAATTGGATAAATCAGAGAACAACAAAACAACTACAGAAGAGAAGAACTAGATATGGTATAAGCTTTTAAGAAATCCAGATATTATTTGTTAGGATCACATTTTAAGATGTTCATAGACCACTTTACATTAAAATACCTGGTTAATAAGCCTATTTTAGGGAAAAAAATTGCAAATGGCTATTATTATTGAGGAGTATTATTTTGAATCTGTTTTTAAGCTGGGAAGACTAAATGTTAGACCTGATCGTTTGTCAAGGATAGAGATAGGAAAAGAACCAACAAATATAGAGGATAATCTTCCTGATGTGCAGCTGTTTTCAATTAGGATAGTAGATGATCCATTTGTTGATATTATTCAGTTCTTAACCACAGGGATGGCTCCTTCAGAATATTCTATGTAGTATAAGAAACAATTGGTGGTTAAGGAAGCATATTTTTCACTGATATCAAGACATTTGTATAAAATGGGCCCAGTTGAAATACTGCATCAGTATGTTCCTCAGCACAAAAGACATATAATTTTAACAGAAGCTCATAGTGGGATGTCTGGTGGACATTATGTAGGGAAAACTACTATGCAAAAAACTGTAAGAGAAGGACTATGGTGGCCTACACTATACAAAGATGCAAAGGAGTATTGTTGAGTTTATGATATCTACCAAAGAACAGGAAAACCTTCAAGGAGAGATGGTATGCCACAAGTGCCAAAAGTAACTTTGAATGATTTTGGAAAATGGACTATTCATTTTGTTGGACCTACTAATCCACTAGGGAAAATGACTGGTGTGAGGTGTATAATCATTGCAACTGATTATTTGACAAGGTTGGTAAGGCACAACTAGTGAAGGATTGCAATGTAGAAACTGTTGTGAAGTTCATCTTTGAATACACACTGTCCAAATTTGGGTGCCCAAATATATTAATGGGTGAAGGGTCACATTTCTTGAATAATACCATTGATGCGTTAATTGAGGAATTTGAAGTTTACCACTAAAAGAGCACTCCTTATCATTCTCAGGAAAATGGAACTGTGGAGGCATTCAATAACATTTTGGAGAATGCACTGACCAAGGTATGTAATGTGAATAGGGATGACTCCAATCTTAGAATTCCAATAGTATTATGGGCTCATAGGACTACATGCAAAAATTTGATACGTCAGGCACCCTTTAGGATGGTTTATCAGCAAGAAGTTGTGATGCCCATGGAATACATAGTCCGTAGCCTAAGAATTGCAGCTTTTACAGATATTGTAGACCCTGACATAATGGAAGAAAGAATGTCATGGTTATTGGCTCTGGAAGAAGACAAGATTTTAGCAGGATTTCATCAACAAGTGAAAAACACAAGAGAAAAGGATTGGCATGAAAATCACATTAAGAAAAAGAAGTTTTAGGTAGAAGGCCTTGTTCTCCTCTATGACAACAAGTTTGTGAAATTTCCACGGAAATCCAAAAGATATTAGTTAGGCCCATATGTTATTAAGTATATTACTGATAGAGGTGTAACATAATTAGAAAAGTTAAAATGTAGAATTAATTCAAGGAAAAGTGAATGACAGTAGATTCAAGTTGTACAAGGACAACCTGTCCCTACAACGTTTCCCTAAAGAAGAAAGAATGAAAGTCTTAGTGTCACATGCAGTTGAAAGTGGACATTGGACTATAAACTACTCTGGAGAGAGAGCATAGACGAAGAACATACTTCACTACAATCAGGAATATGTCAAAGTTCGTAGGAAGCCGTCATGTAAGATAGAGGTGCACTACAATAGGGAATGTGTTGAAGCCCAATGGAAAAGTAAAACTATTACCATTAAAAGGGAAAATACATGCCTAAAGTCTCATTTAAGATGTAAGATTAACAAAAATTATGGATAGATATGCATTTAATGACAAAATATGAACAAAATTGAGATAAAATGAAATCTAATGATGATGTTCAAAGGTTGGAATTATTATAAATATATGACTCCCACATTGATTAAGGACTTTGCTCGATTGAGAGTTTGAGAAAGTAATAGTGTGAAGTCGTTGTATAGATTTCTTGCATAAATATCGTGTCGACTGAAGAATTTGTGTGAATACTTTACTAAGAGAGGTTTAGAAGGATTTATGGAAGAAGATCTTGAAGCAATAACAGATACGCTTACAACATCACCAGTCACACCAGTTGTAGCAGAAACACCCTCAGTAGAAGCATCGACGTTGTAGAAACAACACAAATATCCAAGAAAGAATAAAGCTAATGAAGAAAGATCCAAAAATAAGAAAGACAAGAAGCCTACCAAACCTTTCAAACCTAAGAAACAATTAGAGTAGGTCACCATTAAGGAAGAAGAAGTGGAAGGAATACACGTGGATGGAGGGGGCGCAATGTTCATCTTGCCTATACCCTCATATATTCCTCCAAGGAAGCTGAATGCTAAGCCTGTAAACGATGTCAAAAATGTGAAGTATGGGACATTCACACCACTATTTCCAGAGGATGTGTCATTTGAAGGAGATCTTTTTGGAAAGGTTCTGCAGCTAAAGCTTACAGACAATGATTTTAATGATCGAAAGAAGTACCCATAGTTCATACTAGACTGGTACTTGTAGCAAGTTCACCACCCAAACAATGGGGTGATGAGGTCGGAACCACAACATTTGGAAAATGGGTTGGCGCAGTCAGGACTGCTCAACATCTTGAATGTGTCGCACTTCAGTAGGATTTCAGTGAACATAGCACGTGTGTGCCAATTATTGGTTTTAATTCATGACGAACACCTACGGATGGGAGATAAAATCCCTATAGACCAAATTACGATCTGGAGAATCACAAAACTACCATACCAAGGGTTGAACCCCACAGAGGACTTCCTTGGGAAGGACCAGGACTGTACCTTGGTTGAAAGCATGAAGTATAAGTAAGGGTTTTTCAAAGGCAATAGGGGCTATGACATAAACTATATCACTGACCAAGGAGTCCACTCCGCGACACATATTTTGGCTGGTAAGATTATGCGGAAGTGGTGTGAAAATGAAGTCCCTACACTGGTGGTGGCTTTAGCCGCGTAGTGCGTAAGTGGAGTCTAGTATAACTCAGATGCCTACTTATGCAAAGAATTCCTTGATGACTGTTGCGAGGTACAATAAAACTGTACCAATTTTCCCTATGCCTAGTTGATTTTAATTATTGTTTTGTTAGCACGGAGGGAGCCAGAGGATACACAGTTCCCTTTGGTGCCTAAAAATGTTTCAGAGACTGTAAGGTATTCTTCACTGTGGCATACTACTCAACCATCCCGAGCTCGGGAAAAAAAATATCCTTCATATTATACAGATGGATCTACAAATGCTCACAAACCAGTAACCTTGCCTCTTGCCAAGTTTACACAAATAATACAGCCCCATAGCGAGGTTCAAGGTAGATTTTGATAAAGTGAAAATTCAGGCGTGCAGAGACACAGAGAATAAATGGCATGCATTCCTATACATGGTGAAAGAGGAGCTTATGGTAGCATTAGTACATAAATAACTGGCAGAGTGGATGACTCCGCTGGAGGAAGTAGGGGATAGCACCACAAAAGAAGAACCAGACACTTCGCACCATGGTGAAGCTAGTGGAAAGGAGAAAGAGAAAAAATTATAGGAAGAAAAAGAGGAAGAGGAAGAATAACATCACGAAGAATAACACCATGATGAAGAACATTATGAGGAGGAGCATAAAGGAGGTACAAATACAACTAAGAATGAAGAGAACGTAGAAACACATAAATCTGTCATAAAGAAGAGGAAGAGCTAAGGTGAAGATTCCACCAAGGGTAGAAATAATCATAAGGAGGATAAGTAAAAGGAGTTTGCACCAATGATTCTCATTGAGGGTGACTTGGACAAAATTGGTGATAAGGTTTAGCAGATCACAATAGAATCTAGGAAAAGGGTGAAAGATTGATGCAGTAAGCTTATCACAAGTGTTTAGGAAAGGATCATGAAGTTGAATATTTTGGCATTATCAGTTAGACAACCCACACAAATACAGGAAAGGATTACAAAAACAAGGTTGATATTTCCTACCCTTACAATGAGGATGACAAAAATTACTGCAGATGCTCTACAATTCGAGTCAACAGAAATTCAGTAATAGGAAAAGGACTTGACACATATAAAAATGAACATTGGAGTAGTGTCACTGCCAAGGTTACATAAGATGCATGAATAAATTATAGAGGAGTTAAAGCTAACGGAGCAACGCACATCACAGCTCAATAGAATGGTGGAAAAGGAGCAAGTAATGATATCCGAGAAGCTCGACCAAACAATACATGAGAGAGATCAGGTAGAAAAACAATATCAGAAGTTGAATGATGTAGTAGAAATAACGTGTAAAGGAATTTCAGACATGGAGGTCTATGAAGAGGAATCAAAAGAAGTAAAGGTCATGAATCTCAACCTTGCAATCAAGGACGAGAAAGATAAAGTTTCTGCGGTACAGTTTGAATATTAAGTCAAAATCAATGAGCTACAATTGAAGCTGTGAGAAGCTAGGTCGTAGGATTTAAGATAATAAAGGTAGGCTAACCTAAAGTTACTCATGGTTAGCATCTTCGTAGCATTGAGAAACTACAACAAACTATTGGACAAGAGTACGTAGATTTTAAATTCACTGTAGGGAGATCCAAATGTTCATAAAATTGTAGGAGGATATGTAGCAAAATAAACAATAGTAGAGGAAAGTTGAGCATCTATGAAGACATTGCTTGTATCACAAAATATTGCAAAGATCAATGAAGCGAAGATGTTGCAGAAGAGGATTGAGGAGTTGAAGAGGGAAGAGAAGACATTGATCAAAAACTTAGTCTTGGCAGGATGACGCCATTCAAATGTCCCAGACAGTAGATTAGAAGCTCTGGAGCTTCGACAAAAGGAGGAAACATTGCTACAGAAGGTTGCAGAGCATGTAACAGAACCATTGGTTAAGGAAGAATGCCGCGAGGATAAAAAGATGACAGAAGTACTCAAACAATTCAACCAATCCTATAACATCATGTTAGAAAAGATAAGAGGAACAATAGCTAAGTGACTTGGGATGAGTCACAGGTGAGTGTTGGGGGTCTATTGGGTACAGCCCAACCTGGTCAAATTTTAGGTAAGGAACCCAAATTTTGGGGATAAAGTGCGTAGTATAAACTAGACTGCACAATAGAGCAATGAAGCACACAACGATCGCACAGAAAACTCACCACGAGTATGGGGGCTTTGCGGTGAAGAACCTTCCATTTTGTAAAAGAAATATAATATTGTATAAGTTCAAGGGATTTGACCATATTCCCTTGTATTTTGGAAACCATGGTATGTAGTCCATGGTAATGTAGCAATGTAATCCCTCAATGTAATAGTATATAGGGATGAATAAAAAAGAAGGAAAGAAACATCATTATTATGGAAAATCATGTATTGAATGCATGACTCTATATGATTGGGTGTTTTGGTGAAGGAAAGGCTCTACATCTTAGTGTGCAGAGGCCTAAGATTGTAGCTAAGTGTGTAGGAAACCTATAGCTGAGTGCGCATGTCAAGAATTATTTCTTATACAAACTATATATTATAAGCAACAATCCTTGTGGATGTAATCCCACATTGGGATAAACCACAGTAAAATGTGTGTCTACATGTGTTTATTTTCTTAATATCTACACCTTATTTCAATATTGTAAAGTTTATGAATGTTTATGATACGTATAAGTGATAATTATAATTGTGTGAAGTAAAGTATTAGTGCGGAGTATTTTGTGAATTTGAAGTATTAAGTAAGTGTCCCTATCCCTCAGCCTACAGAAACCTGCTTTTGCAACCTCGCATAGTCACTTCAGGTGAGACTACGATTTGCTTACAAGGCATTGCCAAGAGGGCTAGTAGTTGAGGGTTTTGTTGGTGCGCAATAAACTTTGAACCTGGGATAGCCCAACCTAAGCCAATAGAGAGGATTATATTTCCAATTCAAGTAATAGGTTTGACAACAAGGGAAAGTATAAAATGTCCATTTAATCTATTGGTTTCTTTGGGTGGTAGGAAGGAATCATATGCACCTATATGCGGACAATGGAGAGGGTTTGGAAATGATAATAAATGACGGAAATTCAACCTATATCTAGTTTTATGTAGATATGATACATGGAAGACTTCGACTGAGATGAAAGGTCCAACCCGGTGCATATGGCTTTGGGAAAGGATAACTTCTTAACAATATTATAGTTTCCATAGTATTATCCTTTCTGTAGTGTGATAGTCACTTCAAATGCTTCTCTTATAATTTGGAAAAACTTTTAGCTTGTTACACCACGAAAGAAATGATCGAGTAGAAAATTTTCATTTCTATATATTCCCATTTTGATATATGTACCTACTTCTTATATATCGTGATCACAGTACCTTAGGGGGTTGGTTAATCTTCAATATGGTGGAAATTCCATATTTGATATCTCATTGTTCTAAATTAAAATTCCATCCAATGTGGAAAATACTTCAAAGTAACAATACAACACGATTTTCTTCCTTGGGGTATAAACAATTTTTTTTGAAGAATGTGTTCATATTTGAAAACTTAATGGACAAGGAGCTCAATGATATATAGACAAGCTAAATGTGTTTTGTAAAAAATTGGAGGTTTGTAATGAATAGTGAAAATATGATGTTGAGCTTAAATATCTAAGTGCATATCAAATCTTTACATGGGCTTGTATATATTACTTCAATCAATTGTAAAGGTAAATATAGAAACTTAACTCACAGATAAAAAATGGGCCCTAGAGGGGAAGGTACTAGATTTTATCCTATGTACTCCTAACCCTGCGTGACTTTGCAGCAAGAGGAAACACAAAAAAAACATGCAAACGAGGAAATAATGTAAGAACAGAAGTCAACATCCAATTAAATCCAATATATAAGTCAAAAAATTGATAACTTTGTGACATACCTCTAAGCCTTGTTGCCCCAGAGTTGATGGAAAATAATGGAGTTATCAATAGTTGTTTCCTTGTCTATTAGTAAGGAAATACCACAACTCATGAATGGGTTTCACACCATTGTTATTGGGGTAGGTTGTCTAATAGATATATTAGGGAGGCATGTGCCAAAACATTCATTCTCCTCTCAGACAAGTCATGCATTCTCATTGTTTAAAGGTCTGTCTTAGATGAGTCATCTGCTCTCTCCGTTTAAAGCTCCATATTTGACTATGAGAGAAGAGAATGAAAACACAAATAAATCCATATGAAACTTATGAAATGATGAAAACTCTGAATTTATAACCATATACCATGTTCTTACAGTGGCATGATGACACTTGAGGAAACTGTGCAATGGGAAATGCCCCAACTTTGCACCTATTGGTTGCATGAAAATATTTCATAGAACAATCTTATAACCATTAACCTTTTCTAGACTAGAACAAAAGGAAAAAACCAATTAACCCAAATAATTATCATGTCCTCTCAAGCTCAGTCTTTGCATCCTCCTTGGCAAACCCATGACTCAACTGGTCTTTTCTCCTTCAACTGGGATGAAAATGATTCAATTTGAATAGGACAAACCAAAGAGCTTAAGGACTTTAGGAAAGTTGTAGTCCATGCATCCTCCTTGGCTACACCTACAACTCAACCCCCTCAGCTAGTTCAACTTGGATAAACAAGTTTCAATTTCCATAGAAGAACTGATGAGATTAGGAACCTTGAACCTTGAAATCCCTACATCCTTCTTGGCTTCCCTTGTGAATCAACCCCCCTTAGCTCCTTCAACCAGATGAAAAGAGGAAGAAATGGTGAGATCAAGAACATTGAGTAAACTTCAATATTTCACTATAGCAAAACCGCGTTATTTCATCACTATGAAAAGCATTATGTCACATGAAAGAGAAAATAATTAAAATAAATTAGTTCTATGTCACCAAAAAGAAAGAAATAAAATATTAATTAAAATAGAAAAGGGTTAATTGAGACGAGTCTACTAATTTCTCCCAAATTAATGTCTTAAAAAGGCCCCAATAGGAATGGCATGAAAGCAGAATTTTCTATCATTGATAGGGGTGATACATAGTATATATTTACACCATCCCATAATTCAGGAAGTTGATCAATGAGGGGCTCCATACATACATCCACATCCTTTACATGATATTTATCCAAGTAAACCAACAATATTTTATTAGGATTAATAATTGATATATGTTTATATAATCTTCAAGAGAGCATTGCCTTGATATGTTATTGTATTTGGTATGATAAGAGATAACATTGCATGTTCGTTTTTCATTGCCATCTAAGGGGGGAGATTGTTGTTTATAATTAACACTAGCTAAATATAATATCTTGTTCTAAGATCTCCAAAAGTATCAACACCATCCATTTCTAGAGGAATTATTCTATTCTTAGTCTCATTTCTTAAATGTGGCCATTTTTCGTCAATATCTTTCCAGCATTTACTATCCATAACCATACACATGACACCATCTTGGCTTCTCCCTTGTGCACGATAATCCATATATTTTTCCAAATCCTTGCATTTGAACATTCTCTCAAACCTTAGCGTTAGTGGAATGTTCCATTATAATTTAGAAGGAAACTTCTTGGATACTTGATCTTGACGATACCTATTTGTGTGGCACACTAGGAATTGTTGTAAATTTACATTCTCTCCATAGCACTATATATGGTCATTTGGGCATGAATCATATGTATTGTACTCCATTCCAATGTCTTTCATTATTAAAGATACTTCTTTATGAGAATGAGGCAACTTATTATCCTTTTAAGGTATTTTGTTTGCGAAAAGTCTGCATGGTGCAACAAATGATTTTTATAAGTATACACAATATTCAAAACCTTTAAGACATCTAGAGAATTATTATATAGGAATATCGAATCCAAACTTAATATATGAGTAAAGAATGTGTTTTCTAATCAATGTGTAACTAAGACTGGCCGATCTATCTTAACTAGGATTCAAGAACATGCAGGTGACATTAAACATAGCCCTTCCAAAACCTCAGTCTTTGGCCGAGAACTCAAGTAAAACCAATCATCATATATGTATTGAAAACTATTGTTTTGTGGCCATAATTGATCATTATCACCATAGGAAATTCAGAGAAGCCATCGAAATAGGTAAACACCCTGATAACCCTAACCGTGATGATGGCTGGAAGATTAGTAATAATTGAACTCCTATTTTAACCTCTTATTCTACCTTTTTATAGATTACTCCCTACCCTCTCTTCGCTCTACTTGGCCTCCATGGTCTTCCTTGTCATTATACCGACCCTAGAATCATTAGAACATTTTAGTAGAATAATCAAGTATATAAGAATAAAAATAAATAAATTTCATATTGTCCATTTATATACATTTAAAACAAAATAAAAATAAAAAATGAATTAAATAATAACCTTTAAAATGAGTTTAATAACTCGATGATTAAGAATTATAAAT
>APFE030685105.1:28673-41051 GCA_000404065.3 Pinus taeda | reverse complement strand
GGAAACTGGTCCCATTATCCCCAGTCGGAGCCACTACACCAAACGGAAAAGGAGCTGCACTAAGGTCCGGACCGGGTGGTTTCCCCCAATGTCGATGCAACGATTTTCGAGGCATCAACACTTCCCCATCGCATATCACAATCGATGGGGTCCGGGGCTTATATATAAGGCATACCATGATATACCGGACCCGTCGATAACTATCAGTTCATGTGCATAATTTTTCAAGTCCAGCCCTATGGCTCAACCATGGGTTTTCCCATGTTTTCCCATGATTTTCGATAATATGCTGGGGTCTGGGTTTTTCAAAGGGAAGTCATACATTGCGGACCAGCCAGGACTATTAAGTGCAGCATGTATATATTTCGGGTCCGGAGCCCCATCGCATAACGCAATCGGGATCTAATGGAACCCAAGGCCTATTCACCCGCTATTGAAACATTGCGATGCGATACGATGGACCTGCCGACAATATTAACATAGATATATACACACACACCCATATATATATATATATATATATATATAGATATATATATATCGGGTTCGCATTCCCCAATTGCTTATCGCAATCGGCGGAGCCCGGGGGTTATGCAATATGCAAAGGAGCGATATAGCAGACCCAACAATAATTATATGCTCGTGTCCATAATTTTTGAAGTGCGGCCTTACGGCCCGGTTGAGGGTTTTCCTGTGTATTCGATGAAATGTTGCGGTCCCAATTTTTAAAAGAAAATCAAGTAAAGTGAATGGTCTGCCTATGGAAGCGTTGTCAATGGATTCTTGAATAATAATGAATATAATGGGCAACGAGAATAGAGGTTATAACAGGTTCAATGGCTTAATAATCATGATTACTTTGCATTGTGAGATTAATAGAAATGGTTGTTGAATGCAAGGTTTGTTTAGAAGCATTTTTGGCATATTTCTCCTAATCATAGCTAACATGGATTATCTCTACAGGCAAGGAGTAAAAGATGCATAAGCGGATCCAGAGAATTCATATATGCGGGTGTGTTCTATTTAAAGAGCCAGCCTTTGGCATTCTCAGTTGTTTTCCACGCGTTGCTTGTATATTCTGAAAGGGAAGTTGTCCGAGTTCATCATGAAGAGATGACACGCAGTCATCCTATTTTAATCAACATTTGTTCATTCCCCCAGGAAATGAAGCGCTCCAGTAGATATGCCTGCTACGTGTCAGCGGTTACACCGACTATTCTACGTCTGTATATTCCGATTTGTGTATTGAAAAGAAGAGGGTGGAGATAAAAGGTTGGGGGAAGTCCGAAAGTCATTTCCAGCTGCATAAGTAATACCTCCGGATATGAGAGAGGGGCTTTTTGTTTGGAGAGAACAACTTTGATTTATTGTGAATAAAGAAGTTTGTTTGGTTCAACGGGAGCCTTTTGTTTCAATTTAAGGTCCTTGCTTTTTATGTGTTTTGAAACAGGGTGTTGTTGCTGGGATAAATACAAAGGTCTTTTGTTTTTGTGCATATTGATCACAATACAACTTATGACTAGCCTTGGTTGTTTGAATGTAATTCTTCCTGATAGTTAATTCATAGGCAGTCCCTGATTTGAAACTATGTTAGACATCAGTTGCAAGCTTTATTTGTATAAAAGGAATGAGTATTCTTGTATGAGTGATTAGATTGCAATTAAGATTTGATGCAGCCTTGTTCTTATGTGAACCATTAATTGATTCTTTTGGACTTGGAATTTATATATGATATTTAAACTCTTTTTGTTATGCTCCTGCAGGATAGATTAGCATAGTTAAGACTAGAATAGAGTAGTTAGAAGTAGTATAGATAGGATTTGATGCATATAGGTTAGTTGTTTCTTTTGTTGATTTAACTGAAGTCTTCCTCCGAGAAGCAATCTCTCAACACCTATAACAGTTCACGGGGTCCTTTAAAACCCATTGGAACTAGCCATTCCAAATGAAAGCAGATCTAATTGGGGCCTGCGATCGGGTTAGTTCCCCTTGTCGGCATAGCGAAAATTCACCATGTCAACACACGAAAATCTTGCCCTCCAGGACTAAACTGCACAATCCCTCTGGGATTCGATTTGTTGCCTCTGTAGAAATTTTGAACTCCCTTCCTTTTAAGTGTTGAGCTCTTCTGACACTGCTCTCTCATTTCACCTACACCTCTAATACCATGTGAAAATTTGGATGCCCAAATTTCTACTGCAAGAGTTGATTATGTTTCTTCTATTTGTTAATTACTAAACAAATTCATTTACTATTCCCTATAGTAAACACCGAAACTAATATATTTTAGCCTTCACCATTTAAATAAAATGCGGAAACAAGAATTTGAACAAGAAAGAAATACACAACACATCTACACAACTATTTTTGGACAAATGTCCCCAAAAAAACCCATTGTGGGAAAACCAGTGTAGCAGCTGAGGGTTTTACTATTATGCAATAGTAATTTCTAAATACAATCTCTACATCTCCTCTTGGTTATCCAGTACAGAGAATATCACTGATAGAGAGATAAGTGAGGTTACCACACGCTATCACTAGAGATCTGATTGATCCAACCACTCAATGAACAACCTTTGGTTGCCTTTAGGTCATCTCTGTGTGGTCATTGCGTCAACCTAACGTAACAAACTTTAGGGACTGCATCACCCCTTATGATGATCGATTTGTTGCCCATGAACTTTGATTTTCACCTCCCGATCTCACACCCCGGCTTCTGGCCTCTGAAATCAATTCCTCCAGTAATTTTTCAGACCTCCTCAAGGCTCTGCATTGCCTCTGTGTCAGCCTATGATGCCTCTGCATGGCCCTGCCTCAACCTCTTTTGGCTCTGCGTTGCCTCTCCCAGATCTCTCTCTGCCTCCTCTGCTGAGCATTCTCAGATCAAGATAAATCTCCAACCAGAACTATCCTTGCCCCTCACTGCAAAAGCTCACTTTGAATTTCTCACTAGCAGCCACTCTGCTTCAGAAATTCGATCTTCTGAACTCTCACTCGACGTGTTCTCCAAGTGCCCATCGATGTCCTTCTTATAATCCTCTAGTTGAGAACTAAGGGCCCAAATTAGATCCTAATCAATGGCTCAGATCATTTGGACTCGATCTCCATCTTCTTCTAGAAGTTTCACCCACATTTTAGATGAATACCCATTAATTATTTTAATTTCCTAAGTTTAGTCTTAGGGACCCATTAAAAATAATTAGTTATTTTAATAAAACTGTCTCTGTGTGGAATTTCCCAAAACAATTTATGGGTATTGGAGAATGCATGTGTCTAAGCCACCCTGGAGATTTTGAGACTTAGAGCACATCCGATGCTATCAGAAATCAATGTGGATACCCCGTGCTACTGTTGGACCATCCTGTATCGTCTCGTATCCTGCCTGTGTCACTGTACCTAGCACTCCTCGTGTGTTCTCAGTGTGATGGGAGTTGCTCCTCCTACTCCACAAGACACATTAACATGCTACAACAAATAACCATGCATCTTTGTGCTCCTTTGTAGGCCACTACTCACCACTATATGCTCCTACACATCCCTGGATGTCATGACCTAAAGTTGTGACAGTATGTGTAGGCTTGCACCCGAATGTTGTCATCACCTCCACCATCACATCATCATACCCTCTGATGAATGGGTCTCCCCTCCAAATCCTCCTAGAGGGACCCAAGAAGTGAATCTCCCTATATACTAGTAGTGATGTCACCACTACTCTACTCCTCCGTGTCCCCTGTGCCCCACATAATTGTGGAGAATCCCCAGCCCCATACAAGGCACTATCTGGTGGCCTGCCAATGCCACCTCCTCCAATAATATCCTGCCAGAGTGTGCTGATTATCTCGTGACCCCACGCATAACCAACATAACCCGATGACCCATGGAGTTTCCTCACACACTGACTGGCCACTTGTGTTGACTGAAATTCCCCTATCAAATGTGCGTGCTCGACTGCTGGGTCAACTATACCACCAATTCCATAGTCAATTTGCGTATCTGGAAAATGGTGGGTAGTCCCACCAGGATCCCAATGCCAACCTAGGACTCCAGTATCCCCGACGTCTGAACATGCCTGCTAACTCTCACTCTGGCCTATAACCAACTCAATACGCCTAGCCCACTCCACCGAGTACCAACTCAGACTCTCTCGTAATCTAACCCCAAGAAAACGATCAAACGCACAAACCCCCATACACTGAACTAGCCCTCCAACCTACGAATGCTACACGCTGTGCAACTCATGTCACCTCGTCTCACCAGGCTAGTCAAAATATAATATGTTTAGGTAACTCCACCTCTCTCCCTCCCCTGTATAAAGGTAACCTAATAATGTTGCAAGCCTCATCTATATAGGACTGAAGAGAGCTATTATCTATAAGTATTGCAACTCTGGTGATGGCATGTGCATCTATTTGGTCTAAATTGATGGTTGGCCCAAAAGATGACTGCTCATCCTCCTCCATCATGGGCTCTACATGGGTCACAACCTACCCCTCCGTGACTAGCTCACGTCCCTCCATGTGTTCTCCATGTTGTTGTAGGTGGCTACCATTAAGGAACTTAGACATGGCTCCGTGTACCTCTGTGTCTCCTAGCACCTCCCCTAGGGACAACACCTCATCAACATATGGCTCTAGGGGTGTAGGCTCTACTCTCGTCACAAAGTTGTCAACTAGTGCTATCAAATAAGTCTCCAACAATGGTCACTCCTGTGCCACACTGGCTCTATCGATGTGCCCCTCACCATCCTGAGAGTCCTCATGCTCAACCTCCTCCTCAGTCTCCTGACATCTAAAGCCCGATCTCCACCAGTAGAAACGCCCCCTGGTCTTACCTTCTAACTTTCCTCCTCTACATGATGATCTCGTCCTTGACCCATGCATCTCCTCTGACTCATCCAGAAAATGAGGCATGGCAGGACAACCAAATTGGCCATCCGTATGGGTGTTGTACTGTTGGGTTGTGCATGCATGCACATGGCTTCTCTGCTAGGTATGACTCAACGTCCCAACCATTTGTTTCATCCTCTCTGGGACCTCTTGCCTTTGCCTCATTAACTCCTCCATGATCCATTGTGTACTTCTTCCCTTTCTGTGTCATTGGAGTGCCCTTAAATTCACCAATCACCATGCATGCATGGCCAAAACATCCATGATCTTGCTAGCTCCCCCAAAGCTGAACAAGATCATCCTATGATATCACTGTAGTGATAACAAAAACATGCAAGACAATACAACATAAAAAAAATAATCAGTAAACACCTACAAACCAGAAATGCTCCCAACATGCCAAAAATGGGCAATTTTATTATATAACCTACCGGAGTACAATGTGAGATAGAAAGATTGCACTTGGGCTTGCACAAGGCAAGCTACAAGCCTCGGGTGGTGGATATGCCAATGCCCAACTACTGTTGGAGTTTATTTCTTAAGAAATCTGCTTTGGCCTAGCAATTCTACATTGTTGGCTGTATTAAGACCCTGATTTGACCCCTCAGATCTACCTAGAAAATTCTGTAAAATTCGATTTAAGATCCTTTCCAAAAACCCAAAAAAACCCATAAAGGGTTTCCTCTAGTTTTGACGCTCCAAAATTGACCTCGAATTCCCAGCACTCCTCCACTACTAGTAAATTTTGGCCTGCAAGAAATTATGTCTTTACAACCCTACAAAATGATAGAAAATCTTCCTTTTCCCCCTTATAACTCCCACACAACAACCCAACTCCAAATTACACTGAACAAGACCACCCACAAGCACTCCCTCTCAATGACTACGCATGCTTGAGCAATGACTATGTAGGTTTAGCAAGGGAATTTCGTACTTGGGTGGTGGTCTCACTTTGCTCTCCACTTTCCCCTTCTCCTCCAACAAATTCTACAAGTAATGTCCAACAAATGGGTGTAGCTCCTAATTCCCATCACCAACTCTCCATAGGATAGAGTGGCTTTGGTTCTGCATCCCAACTCAGCTCAGAAAATTCGTGGCACATGTGTTATGTCTCTCCCTGCCTCCACAAGACATTGATGATACCTTCTTAGGGTGGTATCCTTAGTCCACCAAAGAGAAGGGTGAGTTTCCTCCTTGGGAAACTCTGGTGTTAAACAACACTTGTGACTTAGATGAATAACTTGAGCAACAACAAAGTTTGTCAAATGATCCCAAAATCCCTTAAAATGAGAGCCTCACCTCCAATTTATAGCTAGAGATCCCTCATGCTCCTTGTGGGCTCCACCCATCAAATTCCCTCTCTCACCTAATTCAATTTCCTCTAAGGGGTGTGTATTCCCTTGGAGTGCCCCCCACTCTCCACTTCCCATTGAATTTCTTGGCTTTACTGATGTTTGGGGTGTCACCTTTATAAATTTTCCTTTTTGACCCACTTTTCCTAAGTTTACATGCCAAATATTTATTAACTGCCAAAAATTGCAAAATTGAGAATTCCCTTAGCAAACTTATTAATTAGGGACATGATTGTCCTCCCCACCAAAAATTGCTTGTCCTCAATCCCATCTTGAACAAGCGCCCCTCTATTAGCTTACCCAAATGGCTACTGTAAATGATATCGGGGTCCCAAATGTACCACTGGGTCATCCTTGTCACCAACACCATCCTGTAATGAAGGAGTCCCTCGGTACTAGGACCCCAAGCTGTCCTCGTCAACGTGAAGCACTCGTTGCTCCACTCACTGTCCAACCTGGTATAAGCACTTGAAGCCCTCTGCATACCATCAGTAAAGAAAGAAACACAATCATATGAAGCTCTGTATATCTCCCTATGTAGCTACTCTAATGAGTCATCCATCTCATGTATTTGAATGGTGGGAACCCAAAGATATAATCCAACTCATGTGGAGATAAATCCTTGCCCGCACGAGCTTCCCCTGAACTCCCCCTGTTGGTCATCCTTCCATGCTGGTAAATTTCCACATGCTCATAAAGAATCACTAAAATCCAATGGAAGGTTAGAACGATCTCCCCCTGTCAAGCTCAACTCACCCCCAAAGGTAGATAAATTATAAAGTATTGTGATGCCAGGGTCCCAAGCCCATCGCAAGAAGAAATTGTCTTATAGACCCTACGACACTTTGGTCATGACTAATTATCTAACATGCTCGTACCAGAGCCTCATCTCCTGCAATCTGGGCCATAATATATGTTATGTTTGAGGCACTGCCCAACCTGCCAAAGGGACTCAACAATGCCCGCACCTATAACTCCATGGTTGGCCCCAATCCTGAACACCCACCTGCCTCGCCATATGATGAAGACCTCGGTGATCCCCCATGTGTAACCTTGATAATGAACCAAATCACTGACTATCCTGACCATACTCACTAAGTAATGGAGTGTCCCCCACATCAACTGGATCCCTGGTTCCCATTACCATACTAGAGGTACACAACTCCCACACCTCATGGGTTACCACTGCGTAGCACTATTACCTACTAGAGCTCATTCGGTCCTCATCTATGACCCTTGTATGTATACCATTGGTGGACCCCAAGTATCACGAATTTGTCCCAAGCATGCCAATTTGCCTTGCTCCTGCCAGACCATGCAGTGAAATCTGTTATCCCATCTCCTAATGATACACCTAGACACTGCTCCGAGTCTGCGTACCCTCCTGTAGACGAATTCCACCACCCAATTTCCCTCAGGCTCCTGTAACACCCCTGACAATCTTGCCAAAAGTGCATCATGCATCTCCCTCGCAATCGACTCCCTAATTATGAGCCTAGGAGTGGAGCCTATGCTACCTTGACAATAAACCACAACATACCTAAGCTCGTATCTATCAACTCGTGCCAACGCCAAATCTCTCAATTAGAGAGTCTTCTCCCTGCTCATGACATGCAGTGCGTCATCCAACTGCCTAAGGTGGGCCTCCCATGTCTAGCTGCCTACACGGAAAGCATCAAGGGGCAATAACCAAATGCTCTGCGATCGTAAGCAACAATGGAGAGTGATGGGTGGGTAGGTCCCGAAGGGTATGATCAAGAGATTGTAGGGATACCGAAGAGTAATCCTATGGTTGTCCCCCTCTCTACCTCAGATCTGTTGATAACCCAATCAAAGACCTTTCTCTACTAAACATGGCATCCCCAAAATCTCAACTGCGTCCTCATCGATCTGGGGTGAGCTACACCCAATGGTACACCTAATGTCCTTGTCCATAAGTCTCCTTGGAGGAAACGCTACAAGAACCCAATGTGTCACACCATATGCCACTACATACCACCAAGTATCCTCGTACTCCATGACATGCCACTATACCCTGCGATTATCCCTGTATGCCACTGGATACCCCGTGCTACTGCTGGACCATCTTGTATAGTCTCGTATCTTGCCTATGTCACTGTACCTAACACTCCCTATGTGTACTCAATGTGATGGGAGTTGCTCCTCCTACTCCACAATGCACGCCAACATGCTACAACAAATAACCATATATCTTCGTGCTCCTTTGTAGGTCACTGCTTGTCACTGTATGCTCCTACACATCCCTGAAAGTCATGGCCTAAAGTTGTGACAGTATGCGTAGGCATGCACCGTCATCGTCACCTGCACCGTCGCATCATCATACCCTCCGATGAATGGTCTCCCCTCCAAATCCTCCTGGAGAGACCTAAGAAGTGAATTTCGCTAGGTACCAGTAGCGATTCTGCCACTGCTCTACTCTTCCGTGTCCTTTGTGCCCCACATAACTGTGTAGAATCCCCAACCCCATATAAGGCATTGTCTGGTGGCTTGTCAATGACGCCTCCTTCGACAATCTCTTGCTAGAGTGTGTTGATTATCTTGCGACCCCACGCATAACCAGCATAACCCGATGACCCATGGAGTTCCCTCACACATTGACTGACCACTAGTGCTGACTAAAATTCCCATATAAAATGCGTGCACTCGACCATTGGGTCAACTATTCCATCAATGCCATAGTCAAATTGCGTATCTGGAAAATGGTAGGTAGTCCCACCTGGATCCTAATGCCAAAATGGGCCTTCAGTATCCCCGGTGCTTGAACATGCCTGCTGACTCTCACTCTGGCCTATAACCAACTCCATACGCCTAACCCATTCCACTGAGTACCAACTCAGAATCTCTCGCCATCAGACCCCAAGGAAATGATCAAAAGCACAAACCCCCATACATTGAATTAGCCCTCCAACCTACGAACGTTGCATGTTGCGTAACTCATGTCGCCTTATCTCGCTGGGCTGGTCAATACATCTAATATGTCTAGGTAACTCCACCTCTCTCTCTCCCCTGTATAAAGGTAGCCTAACAATGTTGCAAGCCCCATCTATATAGGACTGAAGAGAGCTATTGTCTGGAAGTATTGAAACTTTGCTAATGGTTTGTGCATCTATTTGGTCTAAATCGGTGGCTGGCCCAAAAGATGACTGCTCGTCTTCCTCCACCATGGACTCTACATGGGTCACAACTTGCCCCTCCATGACTAGCTTATGTCCCTGTGTGTTCTCCATGATATTGTATGTGGCTACCGTCAGGGAACTTAGCTATGGCTCCAGGTACCTTTGTGTCTCCTAGTACCTCACCTAGGGATGACACCTCATCAACATATGGCTGTAGGGGTGTAGGGTATACTCTCTCCACCAAGGTGTCAACTAGTGCTATCAAAGAGGTCTCCAACAATGGTGACTCCTGCGCCACACTGGGTCTATCAATGTGACCCTCACCATCCTGCGTGTCCTCATGCTCAACCTCCTCCTCAGGCTTCTGACATCTAAAGCCTGATCTCCACCAGTAGAAATGCCCCCTGGTCTCACCCTCTAATTTCTCCCCTCTACAGGGTGATCTCGTCCTTGACCCATGCTTCTCCTCTGACTCGTCTAGAAAATGAGGCATGGTAGGACAACCAAATTGGCCATACGTATGGGTGTTGTATTGCTGGGTTGTGCGAGCATGCACATGGCTTCTCTACTGGGTATGATTCAATGTCCCAACCATTTGTTGCATCCTCTCTAGGACCTGTTGATTTTGCCTCATCAACTCCTCCATGATCCTTTGTGTACTCTTCCCTTTCTGTGTCATAAGAGTGCCCATAAATTCACTAGTCACTTTGCATGCATGGCCAAAACATCCATGATCTTGCTAGCTCCCCCAAAACTAACCAAGATCATGCTTTGATACCATTGTAATATTCCTGATGAAAAATTCATAGTGATAACAAAAACATGTAAGACAATACAACATAAAAATATTTTAGTAAACACCAACAAACCAGAAATGCTCCCAACACGCCAAAAATGGGCAATTTTATTATATAAACTGCTGGAGTACAATGAGAGATAGAAAGAGTGCACCTGGGCTTGCACAAGGAAAGCTACAATCCTCAGATGGCAGATATGCCTATGCCCAACTACTGCTGGAGTTTATCTATTAGGAAATATGCGCTAGCCTAGTAATTCTACACTAACCTTGATTTGACCCCTTAGATTTGCCAAAAAATTCTGCAAAATTAGATTTGAGGTCCTTGCCAAAAACCCAGAAAAACCCAGAAAGAGTTTCCCCTAGTTTTGATGCTCCAAAATTGATCCCAAATTCCCAACACTCCTCCACTACTAGTAAATTTCGGCCTGCAGGAAATTCTATCTTTACAACCCTCCAAAATGATGGAAAACCTCCGTTGTACCCCTTCTAACTCCCACACAACAACCCAACTCCAAATTCCACTGAACACGACCACCCACAAGCATTCCCTCTCAATGAATGCGTAGGCCTGGGCAATTACTTCGTAGGTTTAGCAAGGGAATTTTGTACTTGAATGGTGGAATCACTTTTGCTCTCCAATTTCCTCTTCTTCTCCAACAAATTTTGCAAGTAATGTCCAACAAATGGGTGTAACTCCTAACTCCCTGCATCAACTCTCCAAAGGATAGCATGGCTCTGGTTTTGCGTCCCAACTTAGTGTAGAAAATTCATGGCACCTGTGTTATATCTCTCCCTGCCTCCACAAGACAATGGCGATACCTTCCTAGGGTGGCATTCGTAGTCCACCGAAGAGAAGAGTGAGTTTCCTCCTTGGGAAACTCCGGTGCTAAACAACATTTGTGACTCAACTGAATATTGTGGACAACAACAAAGTTTGCCAAATGATCCAAAAAGCCCCTAAAATGAGAGCCTCACCTCCAATTTATAATTAGCCATCCCTCAGGCTCCTTGTGGGCTCCACCCATCAAATTACCTCTCTTATCTAATTCGAATTCCTCCAAGGGGTGCGTATTCCCTTGGAGTGGCCCCCACTCTCCACTTCCCATCAAATTTATTGGCTTTTCTAATGTTTGGGGTGGGACCTTTATAATTTTTCTTTTTTCACCCACTTTTCCTAAGTTTAAATGCCAAATATTTATTAACTGCCAAAAATTGCAAAATTGAGAATTCCCTTAGCAAAATTATTAATTGGGGACATGGCATAAGTAATAATTTTTTTTTGAGATTTTAGTAGATTTGACCATTTTTGCAATTGTGCTTTATGGTGTTGGCCCCACTAAGGTCTGTGAAGTTATCTTACACAACGTGGTTGCAGTAAGTAATGTACCTTGACGCCTTATATTAGGGTTTGAGGCAAATTATGAATATGATAATTTAGGAGGTGTTTGTTCTTTGTGTCAGATTTGAAGTGGATATATCAATTGTATCAATTTATATCCAAGAAGAAATGTTTCCATGTTCTTAGATCAAACAATTCCAAGGCTGATCACATGAATTTGGAGTCTTAAATCAAGGTGAACTTTGGTGGCAAGGACAAACAAACTATGTCCCCATTCCTTAGCAGGGGCAAAAGCGATGGATGCTTTATAAATTTTGTTTTTTGTGAGGTCAATATTGACGAATGTATAAGTGGAATATTGTAGATATTGAAGCATTTTGTTCAAAAGCTTCAAGGTCATAATTTTGTAGATCATAGTTGATAACTACTCCATTTTGACCATATCCATTAGTTTCAACTTGCTTATACACATCATGGCTTTTAATATAATAGCTATTTCATTTTTTGTTTAAAAATCAATATTTATGGTATTTCCCTCAAAATAGAGAGTATAATTTCTTCTCACTAGACTATCTTTAGTGTATATGGTTAACATTAGGTTAAGGTCAAATTTGTATAAAGCAGTGCTATTTTTCAACATCTTATCTTTATTCAGACAATCAATTAATCTTTCAACCATTTCTTTTAATAAATTTGCACTATAGATTAGCAAGTTTACATCAATTTGAATTTTTTAAATATTTGCATAAATTTAAAATTAGACAAAATTCTCCAAAACACTCTATACATATAAATTTTAAATTATGGTAAATTTGTGAAAATTTCATCTATTTAATACATAATTAACTTCCTATGGATGTTAAAT
>APFE030685100.1:14171-24668 GCA_000404065.3 Pinus taeda | reverse complement strand
CAAAATTATGGCAACGAGGAAGCATACCACTCACAACTATAAAGATGGAAGTGTTGTTGCCCCTAGTCTTCCCCTAGTCTTCGACAAACTATAAGTTTGACACCACAATATTTGGAAGAAAAAATAGCAAAAGGGATTTGTTACAATTGCGATAGCAAATACACAAAAGGTCATAAGTGTGCTGAGAAGAAATTATTCTACATAGATTGTGAAGAGGAAGAAGAAAAGGAGCAAGAAATGTCAAAAGAAGAGGATATACACTAGGAACAAAGGCTAGATAAAGAAGAAATGAAACTGACCATATCTTGTAATGCATTGGCGGGAATTACTACTCCTCAAACCATCAAGATAAAAGGACAAATCAAGAAGAAAAAGGTAATAGTGTTGATTGATTCAGGAAGTACCCATAATTTTATTCATTGTAAGGTAGCAAAAGAATTGAATTGCTTCCTATATCCAGCACCAGAGTGTCAAGTGATGGTTGCAAATGGAGGAAAAATAAATTGCTCTAGAAAGTGCCATAATATCAAGCTTCCATGGGAGAATATGTATTGACTAGCATAATGCTTCCCATTCCAATGGGAGGTGTTGATGTTGTACTAGGACTCCAATGGCCACAATCCTTGGGTACAATAGCTTTTACTTTTCAAGAACTTTTCATGAAATTTTCTACGGAAGGAAAGGAATTTGAATCAAGGGGTATCACAAGGAAATCGGGAAAGATAATCAGCTCTAATGGTATGACAAAGCTTCTAAAAAGGAACAAAGAGGTGTAGTTACACAATTATGTTCGCTAGATGTTTCCACATCAAAATCATCTATTTCTCCAGATCTCCATAAAGCCTTGGACAATCATTCCAAGGTATTTGAGACTCCTAAAGGTCTCCCACCTATTCATGAGCATGAGGATGCTATTCATCTGATTCCATGAAGTGTTCCTCCATACATCAGGCCGTACAGATATACCTATGCCCAAAAGAGTGAAATTGAACATATGGTTGCAGAAATGCTAGAGGCTGGTATAATTCCAACCTAGTCAAATTATTCTTTGCTCCAGATAGTTATGTGGTGCAACAACAAGGATGGGATTAATGGCGCATTGTGTTTCGATATCAGGGAGAATCAACAAAGCTCACTATTAAAGATAAGTTTCCCATTCCTATCATTGATGAATTAACTGATAAATTGCATTGATCAAATTTACTTCACCAAAGTTGGATCTTCGTTCCAAGATATCATCAATCAGAATGAACACTGAAGACATTCTGAAAACAACATTTTAGGAACTCAGCGAGGGTATTAATGAATTTTTGGTCATGCCTTTTGGCCTTACCAATGTCTCTACCTTTACATTCAAGGGTTTGATGAATTCCATTTTTCAAACCCTTCCTTAGAAAGTTTGTGTTAGTATTTTTTGATGATATACTAATCCTATAGCAAGTCTTGGAAGGAGGATCATGTTGAACATGTTGACAGGGTACTACAACTATTGGACGAGAAACAATTATATGCAAAAAGATCCAAATGTTTCTTTGGAGTACAAGAGGTGGAATATTTGGGTCATATTATATATCATGAAGGAGTTAAGGTAGACCTTAGAAAAATTAAAGCCATTAAGGAATGGAAAATCCCCACATCTATAAAACATATGCGAGGATTTCTCGGGTTGACAAGGTATTATCAGAAGTTTGTTAAGAATTATGGGAGAATAGCAGCACCTCTAACAACAATTATTGAAGAAAAATGCATTTTCATGGACTCCAAAAGAAACAAAGGCCTTCGAACATCTTAAAGAGGCAATGTTCCAAGCATCGGTCTTAGCTACACCAGACTTCACAAAAATCTTTATTGTGGAATCTGATGCTTCAGGAAATGGAATTGGTGTTGCTTTAATGCAAGATGAAAGACCCATTGCTTTTGAAAGTCATCCAACCAAGGGAAAGTTTTTACAGAAAGCTATTTATCATAAGGAAATGTTGGCAATATTACATGCACTTAAGAAATGGCGACCCTACCTAATGGGAAGACACTTCAAGGTAAAAATGGATTATGATAGCCTTAAATACTTTTGAGAACAAAGATTATCCTTCGAAGAGCAACAAAAGTGGGTCACAAAGATGTTGGATTATGACTTTGAAATCATCTACAAAAAAGGGAAGCAAAATGTGGTGGCAGATGCACTCTCAAGATGGGATGAGGATGTGGAAGCATTGTTGTGCACCATTTCTATTATCCAACCAGATTGGATAAACAAAGCAAGGGAGGAATGGAGGAATGATGAAGAAGTGTGGGCACTTATTCAAAAGTTACAAAAAAATTCCAGTACATCTGATACATTTAGCTGGAAAAATGATTCAGTATGTTACAAAGATCACTTATACCTATGTAAGAATTCCCAACTCAAACAAAAGATTCTTCTGGAATTGCACACTTCTCCCTTAGGAGGGCACTCAAGATTTTTAAAAACTTACCACAGGGTTAAGAAGGATTTTTTCTGGGATGCCCTTAAATCAGATATTCAAAAGTTTGTGGCAGAATGTTTGGTTTGACAACAAAATAAAGTTGAAACAATTAAGACCCCGGGTCTCTAACAAACTTTATCCATTCCAAGCCAATGTTGGGAGGAGGTTTCAATGGATTTTATCATAGGTCTACCCAAGTCCGAGGGAAAGAGTGTCATCATGGTGGTAGTTGACAGACTTACCAAGTATGCACACTTTTTTGCATTATCACATCCATTTAAAGCCAATATAGATTATACTACATTTATGGAAACAATTCAAAAGCTACATGGAAACCCAAAGATTATTGTAAGTGATAGAGACCCCATTTTCACTATAAATTTTTGGACAGAATCGGTCAAATGGTTGCCTCTGGCTGAATGGTGGTATAACACTTCCTTCCATACAACAACAAAAATGACCCCATTTATGGCACTTTATGAATATCAGCCACCATCCATCACATCATATTTAAGAGAAAATTCTAAGGTTCAGGCAGTGGAACATCACATCGAGCATCAACAACAAGTCCTCCAACTCTTAAAGGATAACCTCGTGTTGGCACGGAATAGAATGAAACAATAGGTAGATCAACATCGTAGCAAAAGAAGTTTTTATGTAGGTGATTAGGTATTCCTACAGTTACAACCATATAAACAAATGTCCCTCAAGAAAGCTAAGAAGGATAATAAATTATGACCAAAGTATTATGGTCCGTACAAGGTGTTTTAAAAGATTGGTACTATGCAATACAAGTTGGAGCTTCCTGCAGCTTCTCGAGAGCACCCAGTTTTTCGTGTTTCATGTTTAAGGAAGGTTATAGGCGATAAGCTCCTAGTTCAAATAATATTGCCAAAACTTGACGAGGTAGGAAAAATTATATTGGAACTGAGAGCAGTCACAGAAACAAGAACTCGACAGCTATGAAATCAATTGAGTATCTCATCAAGTGGAAGAACTTATCTGCTGAAGATTCCACATGTGAGGATGAGAATTTTATACAGAAGCATCCATAACTACTCAAGCGTTGAGGACAACACTTTTTTGAAGGAGAGGGGCATGTTAGGTCCCTACAATACTAGTGATTACCACATTACTTTGTAGTTTTATCCCTTATTAATATTGTTGTGCCCCTATTGTCCCCATATTGTTATTATTGCACCCGATAGAATTCCTCTATTGTTATTTTTGTGCCTTTATATTATTATTGATAGGTCAGCTGGGTTATATTGTGACTCCTTAGACTCCTATATATAGAAAGGAGGTTTTGTCATTTGAATCATCAAAGAATCATTCTTTTGTGTAATGTAAAGGAGGTTGCCCCCTCGAAGAGGTTGAATTCTAAGGTGTTGATCTATATTTTATATCTTTTTGTGAGCTCGTTTCATAACACTCTCTAGGTTAGCAAAGGTAGTAAGTTGCCAAAAATAATATAATGACCTACATCCAAAAAGTATATTGTTTTTTACTCATACACCCCAAATAGGAACCTCATTTTAGAAGTTTCTTCATCATTCATGGAACAAAATAATCCATTGTAACATTCTTAATTTAATGCGGGAAAATAAAAGGATTAAGGATATGACAGAATAAATAATGTGGTACTCACTAATAGAGCATCCTATTCTAAGATCAAGTTCAGTACTCCATAATATTGTCTTCCTTCTCAAGAGAAAATGGTGGAGGATAATCTGTCTTCTAAACCTCTTTCCTTTGATTTAAGAGCAATTATCATCACGTGTATATTTATTCCTACCGTATGAAAAAAATCGTCATTATTCTAATAAGAAGCACATGGTGGAAGTATCATTATTTCAGCTTCATTTCCCATGAATATCTCCCTATTTCTCTACAAAATGGGAAAGGATATAGAGAAAAAATTCTAGGCCATGTCAAGATCTAGCTTCTTAGGGGTTTTCTCGGACATCTTTTCTCTACAAGGAAACATCCCATAGATGTAAAGATGAAGAATACATAATTTTCCTATTTGAATCAGCAATGAACACATACATAATCTTAGGTGTAAATATTTCCATATAGTTGGACTTGAAACATATAAAATTGGTGACTTGAAGCTTTTAATAAAGAAAAATATATTGTAAAATTCCAATATAATATGGAAAAAATCAAAACAAATCATGAGTCTAATTCAATGAGTATGAAATAAACCATTCATATAATTTGACAAATTAAATAAAAATCTTTCTTCTATCCATTTACTTTAGTATTAGAAAAAAAATGGAAACAAATTGGTGGTAAGAAATATGAAGCAGAAGACCATAACAAACAATATATCAATTAACTCCATGGCTATTGTGGTCTTGCTAGTTAACATCAAATACATTTTTGTTTAAGTATGTATGCGTATATTTTTTACCACACGGGGAAAGGAAATAATTCAAACATGTCAACAAAATGTTAAATATTTAGTATAACTAGTCATAAATATCATTATGTCACAAATGGACTAAAATTCCTTATGAGTGTAGTCCACTAATATGCCTTGTTTTCATAAGTAAAAATAAGGTTATACTAGTATATTTTAAATAACATCATAAATAAACTTTTCATAAGATTATACCTGGACATTGCAAGTGTTCTGACATGGTTGTATAGATCAATAAAGAGGTATAAATGAAATGGAAAAAACTATGACAAATGAAATGGTGATCGCATCCAATTATGGAAGGACATAATCCCAACTGTCATGACATAATCCCAACTGTCAACTTAGAAGGAACCAATGCCGACATGGAAACTCCCTTTACTAGCTTAAGGCCAATGGCATTGAGAAAATTGTTGATATATCCATGTAGAACAGAGATGGGCCTCAACTGGTTGGTTGCACCTGAACATCCGACTAAATCTCCAACCTCATTGCCCAATTTTTCTCAATATTTTGAGAAGATATGCTCAAGTCGCCACTGACGGGTTGGATCGATGAATTTGGATAGGATCAAACAGAAATACATACTTAGTCAAAGCTGGGTATACTATGCTGTTAAAATATTCCACACATTCTTCTCCAAGCTGGCTTTGGAAGAAGATATGGAACTTGTCCATGGAAAAGTATTGACTATAGTAAACTTAAAGAAAAGGAACATTTATGGGCCTTCACATCGTTCCTTATGTGAACTAGCAGAAGAGGACATTCCACATCCCTTCAGAAAATTATCCTACGCTTTAGAAGTTTGGAAACATGCTTTGTATGCACTAGTATGCTTGGTATGCAATAGGAAGTAGAGATTAATATTGAACACCAAATCCTCCTATCAGAATATAGGACATTCTAATCATTTCGAAACAATCATAGAATTATTTAGTATGTTTAGTTGCTTTCACTCCTCGAAAGGTTCACGACAATAATTTTTTGAATTTGGCTCACAACTATTCCAATGAGTTTCATTTATGAAATTTGCATTCTTTATTGATTTTTATACTTGCTTTGGCTTTTCAAAATACTGGCAAAGGTTTTCCATGATAAAAAAATATCCAAAATGGCTATAAAGCATTTATGAGTTGCATAGGGTTTTAAATTTTAATCTTTATCTAAATTGTATCTATAGGTTTTAGCATAATCTCTATTTGATTAAGAAGCTCTACGAAAACAATTTTCGAATTTTAAATTTAATTTATATAATATAAAATTAGAGGTTATTATTTGTGAGTTATAAGCTAATTCTAAAAAAAGATAACATGATGTATTTTTATATCAATATTTTAATTTACATTTATATATTATTATTATTATCATCTTCAACTTCACAAAATAAAATAAAATTATTTTAAAAATGGTTTATATATTTTTTACAAAATTTATAAACAAAACAACAAGTTTCATAATTTTTAATCTATTTTTCTTTTTCTGTTATTTGATGATTTAATAGTTATGACACATTTTAGTTTTGTTTTTTATTAAGGAGGATCACCTTCACATACAAGAGATTCCTAGTCTTCTCACAAAACATCTAATCAAAGATTAAAATAGGTTGGGGCTCCATAGGTATTGATCAAATTTACAAATTATGTAAACACTTTAATTTAGTAAGTTGTTGGATGGTACAATCTAATCCACACTTACTATGATGACCAATTATACCAACATCATATTGGTTTCTCTCAATAATATGAAAAATAAAACATTAACAAAGATTTTTCAAACCAACCTTGAGAATAATGTCTCAACAAAGTTATATATTTAAGCTAGTTAATTACATTGTAATGTGTTCAATCTCTATTTCCCACCACGACCTACATAATAGGGGATTCATGATTCGTTTTAGGGTAAAATGAGCCAAACGGGCACATAAAATCCTACCTCTGAAGGTCAAATATAGTAGTTAGTCTTTTAAAGAGCATTATTTATTATGCATACTCCCCAAGCAAGAAACCAATTCAAAAAAATTCTTCATCATACTTGGGAAAAAATAGTCTCTTATCCCTTATTTAACATAAGAATAAAATAACACGCTTAAGAATATGGGAGAACAAAAGGTATAAAGCTCACTGATATATCACCTTATTATAAGCTCATGTTTGTTAATAAATGATATATTTTCCAAGAGTTAGTGGAGGAGGAACTTTATCTTTGAAACCTCTTTCCTTTCATTGAAGAGAACATATCATGGTATGTACAGTTGCCCCTAACTTAGGAACAAAATTGGCATTATGATTGCATGAAACACAAGGTGGAAGTATCATCATACTGACTTTATTGTTCATGAATTATGAAGACACTTATGCAATCATTCCAACTCAAACTTCTTGTTTCTCCACAAACTAGAAGAGGATCTGGTGGAACCATTCTAAGCTTCACAAAGATGTAGATTAAAGGATTAATAATACATGTTTCTTCATGTTTGTAACAACACATAGATGACTTTAAGCACACATTTTTCCCACATAGTTAGGTTCAAAACATACAACTCAGTTGTCATGAAAATATTCATAGAGGAATATAAATGAAAATTTTCTAATAAAATTCACTATATGAAAATCCCTTGTTATACTCAAATGTCATTAGTTAACTTGTTAGTTAATTATTTTAGGAGTCTCTGTTAATGTTATTTCAAATAATAAAAAATTTCCACATCTCATTCACCATATACTCTTAGAAATGAGATGGTTCTACAACAAGATTTCTCCCCAATTGAATTCACTCAATACATAATGAATGTGAAGCATAATATAAATACAACATTAAATAGAACTTTTAAGAATAGTAAAATTATTATAAAAAATCTATATATACATATATAAAGGTTTTCACCTTCAAAAATATCTCTAGTTGCAACCTTAAAATAATTCTAAATGCATCAAATAATTTTATATATTATATCATCTATTTAATTATTTTTTCTACGCTAATTTAAGATATCAACCAAAGTAAACTTTTATTTTAAATTAATTTTAATTTCAAACATCATTATTATTATTCTATTCCTTTTGTACATTAGGTAATTTGAGTCCTCATATGACTCACACTCTTAACCTCTTGTTTGAGTAGCCATGACCCAGGGACATCGATTCCTCATATGACTCACACTCTTAACCTCTGGTTTGAGTAGCCATGACCCAAGGAAATCTAACTTCTCAAAATCACTCAAGGGCACGTGGCCTATGCTGCACAACCCTCTAGTATGGCTGAACTTTTTCCCATGGGATTTTGAACTAGTGATCTTTTCACAATAGAGTTCCTTAACATAACACTATGTCACCACATATTCTATTCCATATAAACTTATTATTACTTTGTTTTTAATTTTATAAAATAATATATTAAACCATTCTTTAATATACAATTTTAAAATAATAATAAAATGTAAATATTAACATGAATCTTATTATATTAATTTTACGTTTATAATATCCATAAAATTGTTTATCCAATATTTTTTTAAACAAAACTAGGCATAAACATGAATATAATTTTCAAAATTTTGAATGATTCTTAGTATAATGATATACTTCACAATTGCACATTAACTTGATTAATAGTTTGTAATCAAATAGTGGTGAACGATGCAATGTAAGAACAAACATGTATTGTGAATCATGGTTACGAAATTTAGAATGATTCCTAGTATAATGATATACTCTAGAATTACACATTAACGTGATTAATAGTCTACAATCACATAGTGGTGAACGATGCAATGCAATGTAATAATAAACATGCACTATGAATCATGGTTATGTCTGACATGTTTGGGGTTAAAATTCCAATCCTGGGAAGAAAGGTGAATGGAACTAAGAACCTAAGTGCTTAAATAGGGCATGACTATTGTATCGATAGCATATTGGAATTATTTATTATTCTAATGATGGGATGGAATAGTGTAATCATTTTGAATTTATTTGCATTGGTGAGGTGGGAATGAGGTGGGGATCTCTCTCTCTCTCTCTATATATATATATATATATAGGGGAAGTGATGTATGTTTAAACAATTTATCCATTGAGGAAGTGGTACGGTTAACGGAAATAAAGATAAGTAAAGATAGTTGGTATGGAGAAGGTGTATATTAATTATTTTGTTTGGGTTTTAGTTTTAATTCAGTAATAAGTTTAAATTTCATAGGGAGGGGTGGAGGATGGGAGCTATATTTAGAAATATAAAACTATCGCAAGGAGAAAATTGAGATTTCAGCATGCCTTAATAAAAAGATTATAAGGAACTTGTTATGTGAAATACATGGAACTTGTTACATCCAACACAAGAAATCATAGAATTCAAAGTGGGTGGAACTTGTAATGTGCAACACAAAAAATCATAGAGTTCAAAGTGGGTGGTGAAATAAAATGTATCTGTCACAATTTTAGGCATTTATTCTTGTTTATAGTGTTGTTGCAACATAGTGTTAGGTGCCTCTTTGGAGGAGACCAGAATTTTTAAGGATCCTATCTTCAGGTTGTGCTCATCAATCTCTACAAAAAAACATAAGACAATTTCTTGGGTGGTTGACAGGGAGAATTCACTGGAGAACACATCTTGGGGATGACAGAGAGTTTAGTATTATGGGAGAATCCTTCTTCTCGTCTAAAAAATGCCTTCTTCAATTTGATAATGGATTTTGATATCTTGGTCTTGTTGAGTACTTGTAGTACCTCTAATAGTATTTAATATGGCTTCCACCACCTAGGGAGTATGTACACAAAATAGACATTAGTGCAATCCCTTGGAAAGCCTAATATTGTTGCCTATGTGCTACACTTTTTAGATGGATCCAACTATCTTGTGCTACTATGGAAGAATTGTGTTACTTACCATCTCGATGGGAGAGATTACTTCGAATTGCTAGTAAGATGTAATATTTTATAGTAAGTGTTCAAATGTTTTCTTTTATAGTAAGTGTTCATAAAATTATTATGGTCCATTCTTAGTATATGCAATATCATAAATATACTATTAGCCAAATTTATAGTTACGATTACTCTTGAGCTTCTCCCAAACTTGAGACTAAGAGGCCAAGTACTCTCGTGAAGAGGAGCACCCTCCCAGAAATTGAACACATAGTAGGTTTATTTATTTAAGTACCAGGGCAACCCGCCTGAGTCACCTTATGTTCATCCCTAAAAAATTATGGTCACTATGGTTACCACAAATCACATACACTACCGGGAAGGGACATGCTCTTAGATATCACATTGTGTGGGCAGGATAACTGAGTCCCCAACTCAGCTCGAATATCCCTTAAGGGATCCTCGATACACATAATACCTCATCTAGATGCAATTAAAGGCGAGCTACCTTCTCTCACATTCCAATGTTGTCTCACATTTAACTCTGCTTTGACTAGAGTGGTCTCAAATACTATGATTGCAACAAGATTTTACTCTCTTTCCCTCGCTATCCCTCCCTCTCTCCATCTCCCCTTCTATCCACCCCACTCCATCTCCTCATGTCTCCTCCTCACTCTCTCCCTCCATCTTCCCCCCTCACTCCCTACATTACCCACCCTCTCTCTCTCTCTCCATCTCCCCCATCACTCACTCC